>VZTR01030512.1:170660-181072 GCA_013400775.1 Chaetops frenatus
TGTACTGACATTCAGAGGGACCTCGACAGCATGGAAAAATGGGCGGAGAGGAAACTCACAGCTAAAGAAAGGGAAATGCAAACTCCTGCATATGGGAAGAAACAACTCCATTCACCAATCTGTGCTGAGGCTGGAAAGCAGCTTGGCAGAGAAGGACCCAGAGGTCCTGGTGGACACCAAGTTGAGCATGAGCCAGCAAAGAAGGCAAGATGCATCCTCAGTGTTGCCAGCAAGGCCAAGAATGGTGACTCTGCACCAGTAAAGCCTCACCTTGAGTCTGGAACTTAGGGCTAACCCGTTAAAGAAAGAGATGGACTTACTGGAGTGGGTCCAGTAAAGGGACTGTGAAGGTGACTGAAGGACCAGAGTATTTTTCAGGCAAATAGAGCCTGAGAGAGCTGGTACTCTTCCCTCTGAAAAAGAGAAGGCTTGGGGGAATCTTATCAGTGTTCATAAATACCTGACAGGAAGGAGTAAAGAGCCAAGCTTTCCTCAGTAGTGTGCAGTGATAGAACAAGAGGCAATGGACACAGACCAAAATACAGGAAATTCTGTTTAAATGCAAGAAAAAATTTCCTTGCTCTGAGGGTGGTGAAACACTGGCACAGTTTTCTCATAGTCTCTATCCATGAGGAATATTCAGAACTCAACTGGGCACAATGCTGGAAAAGACTTTGGCTGATCCTTCTTGAGCAGGGAGGCTGGATGAGGCAACCTTCAGAGGTACTTTCTAACCTCAAACATTCTATGCTTTATTCACTTACATATTACATTAAATTAAAACTTTCCAACTGTCAAAAATACATTTTCATGTTAGTAATCAGAGGATCTGTTTAAGGAATTAAATTGTGTTTAAAAGAAGGTCCTGTGTGGTGGCTCCCATAATTTGGGAGCACTGAAGGAAACATGGAAAAACCCATGGAGAAGAGGCAATGTGGTAAGACAGTCAAAGCATAGAGCATGAGAAATATAAAGGGGAAAGAAGGTAAAGCTTTAAAGTCCAAGACACAAGGATCTAAAACAAAAGACTGATTTGGGGAGTTATTTCCCTTTGTCAATTTTAGTAATTGCTCTCAATTACCTAAGACATGTTTTGAAATAGAACACACATTCCTGGCAGTATGTGAATTACTCTGTTCCTTATAACTGAATTGGTTTGCAGCAAAGGGAATAAATTTCAGTGCTGAATATTTCCTTTCTGTGTGTGCTGTTGAATCCTAATGCAATACATACACTCCCAGGCAGCTGGTATGAGTCAATGTGCTTTAGATGTTTGCTACAGAGGAGAAGAGGGTGGGGATGGCTAAGTGCAGCACATGGACAGTCGTTTTGTGATACTACCCAGAAGCAAAGCCAACCTAAAATGAAGATAATGCATCCATAGTACAATGTTGTAACAGCAGTGTTTAGTGGTGTGAATGAGGTAATCTGAGCAGAAATTCAGGTACTCGTTATGGGTAAACGACAAGATATGTCATAGCAGAACAAAGATGAGCCTCTTTGTTAGACAATTAGATTTCCTTTGGGGAAAATATCTTAACAGCAAACACAGAAGTCCTTTTCAGTCCTTGCCTCTCGTTTCTGTCTTAATATTTTTGGAAGGAGCAGACATAAGTTTGGAGAAGTATGCAAGAGGAAAAATAAAAACACATGAAGAAAGTGCAAAGTTATTGAGTCCATCTCCCAGCTGAGTTGTTCACTTTGGATGCTTACACAAGAGAAGTATTTTTAGGGATAATGAGACACAATAATAATTTTAAAGTCCACTTATTACCCGTGGAAAAAATCCATTGGCTCCAGGTTATAGAAAACATAATCTTGGAGCTATCCACTAATATATGACTCTGGAACTGCTTTGAAAAACTTTGTGTTCAAAAGTCCCAGTTAAAAAGAACACGGGAGGCAGTGTTTCACAGTGAAGGACATCTGAGTGGGACTTGGAAATCTTGCATTCCTTGCTAGGACATGTTACTGGATCCCTGTATGACCTTGGGTCTGGCCATGCAGTCAGGGTGTTTTAACCGGCTTCAAAATTAAGCCTCACCTTTGTTGCCCAGCTAGAGGTTCCTACAAGCTGACTCTAGAGTGCTACATCTCTTTTTCCCAGGAATTGGAAGATCCTTAGTTGCATGAAATTTGTTTGTGATTTCAATTCCTCCCATGCATGCCCTCAATGCATGACTTGCATGGGGCTGATGGCTCTTTAACCTTCTTAAAAAACCCTGAAATGCCCTCCTAGAAAGACAGATGAGGTTTAATACTCGGTATTTAGAGTTTTATACTCCGTTTATTTTGAGGGAAGTGTAGTGGAATTAAAGTCACCCTTCAGAAATCCCCCTGCAGGGGTGATTTGAGAATTAGGAGATAAAGTAGGACATGGCAGTTTCAGAAAGGACAAAAGTAGAAGGCAGTAACAGAGTAGAAGATGTGGAAAGACTGTGAGACTGCCATGTAACATTTAGCATGAGTGAAACATAAAATTAGCATCAATAATAAATGGTTGAATGCAATAACAACAAGTATTGAGTGGCAAAGAGAGGTTGGCAAATATTCAGGTACAGTACTTACTCCTTGTTCATGATTTCTGACTTGGGGAAATGCATATCTTCAAGAGTCTATGATGAAAAAATAAATATGCTGTTTATTTAGAGACTTAAAAATCTAGAGGTATTCATTTTCAGTACTTTTTCATCTATTTTTTTCAGAATAACTTTTGTTAATCTAGAAAAGAACTTATCTTGAATTATCCTCTATTCTAAGGAGAAAATGTTTCACTTTTGGAAGATGTTAGTCTGTTTGAAGATGTGATGATTACTATGAGCAGTAATAGTTAGTGTTTAGCATGATCATGTTTTTTAAAGTGGCCTTAATGATGTCTCCATTTGTACATGGGCAAATTTTCATTTATTGCACACATTGTTATACCATTACTGTCTATGCAGTCAGTAATGGAATTTGTACATACAGATCTGTATTTAGATGAGAATTTGGGAAGTGAAATTTAAATTTTAAAAACCAAGCATAAATTTTGAAAAGTATCTCTGAAAACAAAATCTAAATATTTTGGGCCTGTGAAACTCTTTGGTGACAAAGGAGGGAATTAAAATATGTATGTTTATACACAAACAAACACAAACACACGCACACATAGTTTTCAAAAGTTTGGTTTTACCATTTTGATGAAGAAATCTAGAATTCTAAAACCTGTTTCGGAGTTGCCAGTTCTTATATTGTCAAGACATTTAAGCTGATGACTGAATCAATTTTCCAATTGTTTTCTTGTCTCTGCCTGATATTTCCTAATAGAGGTCTCAGTAGTTACATAATTTAGACATAAAAATGGAATTTATAACTTTTCCATTTACTCTGTCTCTATCACTGTCCACTGCCATTACTTTCTCTCAGCTTAATAACTGCAGTGATAGTAAAAAATAGTCTTATTGTCTGCTCTCCTAATGTGCAGCAACTTGTCAAATGGCAGGGACTTGCAACTGTATGTATATCAACTGTTTCTGGGCTTTTTATTATCCTCACCCTGTTTTACAGTTTCTTTTTAAATTGGCTATAAATTTAGACAAAAATTCTTATAAGCTTTCTATTTACCCATGAGTGTGCACATTCAGTTTTGCTTAAAATGCCTTAACCCAGTTTTAGCTGTTTTTCAGCTGTTGCTGAATTGTACTGATAATGAACCAAACTGTTTTATTTTTCTACAGTTAATTTTCTCCTGCTGTTATTCTGTACAGATTGTATTTATTCTGCGTTTTTGTTATTCATGGTAGATATCTAGAGCAGGTTGCTCTTTCTCTGAAATCCCAATAATGGGTTTGTGGTAGTAGAAATTGCCAATGATGCTTGTGAATAACAGTAAGCAGTGTTGGTAGAAGCAGATGGACATCTGAGAAAAGAGTTCCTTAATTACTTTTTAAAATTAAGAAAGGATTGAAATTTTGGAAGACATCCAAGAAACAGCACTTTTCTCTTAACAGTTTCTTTTTAAAAATTTCACCAAAAAGTGCTTTTCTCATCACATACTACAAGAATAAAATTTTTCTTTATTTTTCCTGCCCAAAATATTTGACATTATGTTTCAAATGTCTGAAAAGTCCCTAATATTATGAAGAAAGCTACCTGAAAATTTGCTACTTAATGTGTGATCACTTACGAAGCAGTTTGGCCAAACTTTTCTTTGTGTCTTTGTACTTGCTGAGCTTATTTCCAAGTATTCAAAGATGGCATGAGCCAAATCCTAAATTTTAATAACTCACAGTATTGCAAATGAGTGTGTTGCTATGAATTTAATAATTATATAGTTTTGTAATAATCTGTTTTTGAAAATTTATAGGCATTTTGATGTAGACTGGATTTAAAAATATAAGGTCTGTGTTAGAGGGGGAACAAAAGAGAAAACTCAAATGAAAAAAAAAAACCCTTGTTTTTCTAAAGCTTGCTTTGAGAGTATTAAAAGACTGAAGTTGTCAGTGGTGGAGATATAGAATGTAGTAGGGAGAAAACTTTGAATACATTAGCAGATTCAACTGAGAACCCTATTCTGCTGAATCACAGAAATATCTCTTTATTTCTTGTAAGTTAACCTAGCTGGAAATCACTCAGAATGCAGAACTGACTCTATACTGACTTCCTCTACACAGGTGTTGTGATAAGCTACTTTTCTGGCACCTACTGAATTTGGGTGGCTGCTTTTACTTGGGTGTGGGGCCCTTTGGAAATAAAATCCTTTACAACTTATAAAGTTACAAACCATGTCTGTTATTAAGAAAGGGTTTTACAATCATTAAGACTAGCAGGCTTGGCCCAGATGGTAAATGTAGGTGTTCCACAGATGAAAAGTGGAGCAAGTGACAACAAATCTTAATTGTGTGTCTGCTTTTCATCAACAGCACAAAATCTTTTGCAGACAACAGAAGTGCTGGGGCTTCATGATGTGCTTTACACTGCCATTCTCCCTCTGCCCATCAAATACAGGAACACAGGGACATGAAGTACACTGTGCAGGAGTCAAGGAGATTGGCTGTTTCTTTTGGCTAAAAACCAGTGGTACAGAGGTCCCTTGCCAAGCAAACTGAAGCAGGGCACATGCCAGTCATGCCCCTGTCCTTAAAGGACCATCCTAGTCAAAATAACAACAACAACGACAAAAAAAACAAAACCCAAAACCAAACCAAACCAACCAACCAACCAAACAAAAAAACCCCCAACCCCCCCCCCAACAAAATAAAACAAACAAAAATAATAAAAAATTCCAGTCTCCCATAAACTAGGCTCAGAATGGGTGCTTCTATACAACTTAAAAACAAGCAAGAAAAATAAAAGGCCCCAAGCCACCAAGAGTTTGTGAAGAGTGTAACTAAGGGTAATGAGAAAATGAGAATTAGCTTTTATGTGCTGTCTAAAAAAATGACAAGTCAACATATGAAGCATAGTTAAAAATTCAGCCAAGTACTATTTGCCAAGAACAATAAAAAATTATCAAAACCTTTCAATTATAGTTACTTAAATGAAATTTCAAAATGAAAGTCAGGGAAAAGTGAAGATGTGTAGCTTTGCTTTTGGTTTAGCTCTGTTTCACAAAAGGCAGCAGATTTCCTGGGGCTTTTACTTTCAGAAGAGGGATGTGCAATGCAAACAAATTTCAGGGCCCTGCAGGAAATTTCATGAGTTGTTTGTCCAAACATCAGACTGGAGAAAATCAGAGGAAACTGCATTATCCTTGGGGTGACCCAGTATATTAAAATGCTGAGCATTTTAAAGTGTTTCATTTTATAACTTAGAAGGTCCCTGTCTATTCATTTGGATAGTTAGAGCAAGTTTGTTCTAGTAATATCTTTCTAGACAGTAAATCTTTATTAGCATTTTAAGGTTTTTTTGCCATTGTTATTTGACTAAGAAGAAAATATACAGGATTTTCAGGACATTTAATTTTCTTAAAAATCCCCAAACAAACCCAAACCCAACAGGAAGTAACCAAAACCAAACTTACATCGAGTTGGTGCAGAAAAAAATGACATTTTCTTACAATCAAATGTGACTTAACAAACGAGTAATTTGCTTCTGAAAATGAGACATAATCGTCTGAAATAATTTAGACACCTTTGAAAACTGGATTTGAAAATCTTACTGACAGTACAACCAGATTTCTTGTCAAGTACTACTGAAGGGAGAACTGAAGAATTTGGTTTTCAGTTCTGTAAATAATTAACTCCACCTACAAATAGCTAAAAATACCTGCCAGAGGCCAGATCTTCATGCTGAGATTGTGACACCACAGAGGCATTGTATAAACTTTTCACTGGCCATCCTTGCTTGTTTGGCCATCTGTATTCTCAAATTAAAGTATAATGGAAATGGGTAGAAGTTTCCATAGACACTACTGTATTCCTGGTTCAGGAAATCAGTTTGTGAGATTACAGTTAAGGTGTGGGAATTCTTGGGAAGCTTAATTTTTATGTTGCTCAATCTCCTTTTGAAATGCTTTATAGCACCAGGCCAATTGTATTTGGTACAATAGGCAACAGTGGTAGAAACAGAAACAGGCATTTCACCAGCAAGTGAAAAGCAGTTGTCAAAGGGCATAGTCAAAAATTTTTTCNGGGAATTCTTGGAAAGCTTAATTTTTATGCTGCTCAATCTCCTTTTGAAATGCTTTGTAGCACCAGGCCAATTGTATTTGGTACAATAGGCAACAGTGGTAGAAACAGAAACAGGCATTTCACCAGCAAGTGAAAAGCAGTTGTCAAAGGGCATAGTCAAAAATTTTTTCACAGCAAAAACAAACAGTTACATGTAGGAGGAAGTACTTATTTATCTGATTTAAATGAATACAATCTGGTTTCACTAATTTGATTCTGGCAATAATTAGCATGTTGCTCAATTTATTTTAATAGCACAATAATTTGATTCCTGATCTTGCCAGAAATGCAACCAGAAGCTTCACAGTAACAAAATATATCTCTAATAGAAGCTGCCAAAGCTCTCTGTAAAGACAATTATTTAGGAAGCTATTTGCATCAGTTTATTAAGTGTAACTTTGTAACGCAGTTCTAATACCTAACTTTCACCCAGAAACAGATAAACTAGAAATGCCACCCAGATAGATTAGCAATGCAGAAAAAACCTGCTGTGGAATTAGGCAAAAAAACTACAGTTGCTTTATAGGGACTCTACAGACTTAATAGAGAAGAAAACAGTTAAACAAGGCAGGCTCAAGGTTTTCTCTATGGCACCATCCAAGGTGTCAGACTGTTTCTAGGACCCTCATCCCATGAAATTCAGAGGTTTCAAGACATAGTAGACATCTTCTGGAGCAAAACCAGACTGTGGAACACAAGCTAACCCCTCAGATAAAACCCTTCAGCAGAAACCTTTTAAAAGCAGAAGAGCATAGGAAGAATCAAGGGCAACTCACAGAGGTCTTCCTTCACGGTGTGTACGTTTGGAGCTAGCACAATGCCCAAGTGGTTTCCCCTGTAAAACAAATTTTTGCAGCCTTGCTAAATGCTTCACAAAGCCGTCTGAAAGTCAGAGGCACTGGTAGCTTGAAATGGTGTAAGTGGACAAATATTCTGTGGGGTTCTGATGAGTTTCCTGTGGACGGCCACGACAGCCTGGGCACCAATCAGCTCTGTGAGGCTGGTAGGTATTCATCCTTTCTGCTCTAAGAATTTATCTGAAAGTGAAATCAGACAGACGAGATCCCCTCTCATTCTCATCCACCTTAACACATATTCAGCAGCTCTGTCTCTGTGGCAATAGCTATTTCAAATATTAACACAGAAAAATTTTTAGCTTTGGTAGGCGGCTGCTTAATTTCAAATGGGAAAAATATATCTCCTGATTTTAAATTTTCTCATCTTCTAAAGCTTTTCAAAGAGCTTACACATTCTTTCAAGGTATGTTTAACTATTTTCACTATCTATTTCTCAAAGCAATGCTAATAGTTTGGGAACAATATGCTTATTCTTACGCTGCGGTTTCAAGGGATTTCAGTCAATCTTTGTACCTATGTATAGGACTACAGTGGAGTACATGAAGAATGTTTTTTCCTTGTATTTTAAAACATAAGATCTATGTGTAAATAGAAAATATGTATGATGTTTCTAAAAAAGATATACTTTAGTAAATAGTTTTTCTTACTAAAAATAACATTTTGTAAAAAATGTCAGAGTTGCTGTAGGAGAAAACTTTGTATCCTGAAAACATCAGTCCATAGTGTACAGGAATGTCCTAGCACAAGAGCATCGGTAGCATTTCAGAGAGCCCAGAAACCAACATGCATGGGGCACTAACACTATAGCCCCAATAAATCTTATTAATAGAATTTCCAAAACAAACACTTCCATTGTAAGCTGACTCCCCCTCCAAAGCTTTTCTGCAGGCTTGTGTTTTTCAGGAAAACAGGGTATTTAATCAGAAAATCCACTTTCCAAGCAAGAAATCAGTCAAAAATGGAATAGGTATTTCCAATTCTCAATCAGGTCCACTTGTGACCCACAAAAAAAATTTATAATTTTTCTGTGTTTGGAAAGGATGCTATATTTTTATTTGGGATTTTAAATGCAAATATTTGAAGCCATAACCTTGACAGTACTCTGTGCATAAATAAAATATTATAATTAAAATGTTGCATGGAACCACCATTATGGTAGATGAATACAATTATTATCTGTAAAACTGCATAGTGCCAGTTTATCATAAACTGGAGTCGACATGAGTCCTACTCTTCTCATTAACTGTCGCTTTAGAGAATGAAGAGGCACACTATGGCTTCCTTTGTAAAACAGCCCTACAAATTCAGTTTCATTCTTTCTTTTATTGCTGTGCTATGGGCAGTCCTTACCATCCTGCTGAGGAGGAGTAACTACAGGGATTCTTAGGAAGAGTTTTGATGGAGTGATGATACTAGTGCTGGCTGTTGCAGGATAGGTCATTGTGGTGTATATTGCAGAAGTGCCTCCACAGCTGCTCATCATCTCTTACTTTCTGTTCAGGTCAGGGTTTCATCCAACTGAAGCAGTAATAATGTGACTTTTGGTTTTGTTCCAGAAGTCTATTCTTGCTCATGCTTTACAGAACAGAAAGTTCTGGAGCTGTGAGGCAGTTTCTGAGGGACAGTGTTTTTGTGCTATGCTTATGACTGTATGATTATGGTATTCTTTTGCCGAGATTTATTTTCTTTAGTTGTTGATAAAATTAATTCCAGTTTATCTACATGTACAGACTCTGTTACCATTGGGACCCAGTAATAGGTCAACAGAAAAAAAGTGGAGAAAAAATATCAGCCATTTTGAAACAGTTTGTTTTGAAATTAAACATTTGTTAGACCAAATTCAGAAAGTTCACAAAGGTACCATTTATAAAAGAACTATTTGATTCCAAGGGAATAAACCTTTCTGAATGACTGTGGATCATGCAAAATGTTTGTGACAAATATGTGTCTTCTTTATGGCTGAACAATAAGGCACATGCTACTGCTGTGGAGTGACCAGTCTCACGATTTCTTTGTGTAACCATCATTCCAGCAACAGACATTGATAAAAGCTAAAATGTGTAAGCACTGACTTCTTGTTTCAATGAGAGGAATTTGAAAAATCTTACTTCCATAGAAAATTTCTCAGCATCTCAAAATGGTTGTCTTTTTATTTCCCTCAAAGTCCCTTTTCTTCAGAAAATGTTGTTTGAGCTTTATAATTAACATCAATAGTACTTTACCTTTAGTAAGTGGTACATTACTGCTTTAATACCCAAGCTGTTCACTGTGAGAAAATGTCTCATTTACAGTGGAGGGACTCAATGGCTGTGTCTTTGTGCCTCTGCAAATGCAGCATCCCAGGGCAGATGTGAACACAGCACGGTTCACCTCCTGCAAGTTTCCCATCTGCAAGGCTGCCTGTGGGACAGGCTTAATGCACACGGGCATGCTGGGCAGCCTTGGACCTGCAAGTTCTCCTCTACTGGGGAGGAGGCTTCCTGTCCCAGATAAAGCCACTCTTGCAGGCCTCCCATACTGAACAGCTGAGGCTAGAGAGGGCCAGTGGATGTGCCCTTTCATGAATTAAATAGACAAAGAGCATTTTTCTCTATGAGGTAGAGAGAAGAGTGGGTTGTACTTTGCCTTTTCTGGTTTGGAGAACACTGACTTTTTCAGGACATTCTGTTTTCTGTTTATTCCCTTTTGTTCTTAGATGAAGAATTACATGGCCTGCATTCACATCTCCAATTTACTTCAATAAATTTCTGCATCCTCTATTTTTCTTTTTAGTCAATTATCTTGTTAGTCATGACAGCATGGGAATATCCCTCCCATTCTTAAATACTACAGGTAGCCACCAGCACAGGATGAAATGCCAGAATCACCAAACTTGTTTTCTAACAATACAATTATAATGGGAAAG
>VZTR01030512.1:190743-203141 GCA_013400775.1 Chaetops frenatus
ATTAATATTATTAGTATTATTTATTATAGAATCCTAGAATCATAAAATAGCTTGGATTAGAAAGGAACTTAAAGCTCATCTGGTATACTGAGGTAAAAAAGGTGTTTAAAAATCCAATTTCTTCATAGAGAGCTCAAAGTGAGTAAAAGAATAGTCTACTTTAAAAATCAGGAAATAAATTCAATATTTTTTAGTACAAAGCTAATAAATCTTAAAAAGGCTTAGCTGAGTGAGGATGTGGCCCTGGCCTGGATTTATGATTGCAGAACTTATGAGATAAAATTTTCCAAACAGAAAAAAAGGCACATGTATAATCACTTAAAGGTTGAAGTTATTTAGGTGGAATGTTTTTTAATTTTTATTTGGAGAGAGGCAATGTCAAGCCAGAGCACAGAAGGAAAAAATGAAGATGCCAAAACTTGCTGTGACTACAAAAACACAAGCCTTGAGAGAATTTGTGGCAGAGTACTGACTAAAAGTGCCTGGTAGCTGTAAGCCATTGTTATTGCTTTATCCCTAAAAGGCTTAGTAAAAAACATGTTTGTCACAAAGATCCCAAATTCTGTTATTTTTGCCAAAATCCAATCTAGTATCTAAGCTACTTATCCAAGTAAAAGAAGATAACACTGAATTAAGTGATCTGAAATTTGTTTATTTATGCAATTTTTTAAATGTATGCATATATATATGTATATATCTTAAAAGTTAGTATACATCCAGTTTGGCTAAACATTGATGAATTGTTTAGGGTGTTTTTCTTTCAAGAAATCACTCTGGAATCTGATAGCACCAGAGTGGTGAATATACCTTTTGTCCCATTGGCTTCCTCTCAGCTGCCTTCGAGAAAGGACTAACTTTCCCCTTTTCCAGGTGTCTTTGGCTCAGGGTGTACATGCTGGGCCAAAGAAAATGGAGCAACTTTTCTACTTGCCCAGGTATAACTTTGCAAAGGATCAAAACCATGTAAACTTGTAGTAATTGTGAATAAACGAATTAAAACTGTTGCATATTCTGTAAGACAAAAGGTGTGAGGCTGGAAAACCTCCTGTCCCCCTGAGCCTTGTACCTGGGTAAATGAAGACATAAAATAGTTGAGTGATTTTACTCAGGGTCTAGTCTGGGAGTGTGAAGTATCAATGCTTTGGGAGAAGTCACTTATGCAGGGACATCTGTGTGACATTTAAGAGCAATAATTGTTTTAAAAAATGTATGAAGAACTCTCCAGCAAATATGTTTTGTCCTTTGCTTCCCTTTGAAACTTGTCATTCATTCTTTTTCTCTTCTTTTGATGTCAAACCAGAATTTAGGCTGCCATTATAATCCTGAAACATCTGGAAATTGTAAATCCAGAAGGAAAACCCTTGATCTGAGTAATTAGGAGATCATGAAACTCTTAGAGGTTGCTTTTTCTCTTTGGCTTTCACATCTGGAGAAAAAAGTACTTTTATGCTTCTTACACCCTTAATGATCAAATGTTCTCAGGAGGACATTCTTTCTTACAGTCACTTTTTGCAGAAAAAATACCTTATAGTAGTGGAAGCTGATTCCAATTTTTCAGAAACTCTATTTGTTGCTTAATCACTGACTTTAGTGTTAGAAGACTGTCTTCTTAGAGTGCACATCTCTGACTCCACCTGTGCAGGACTCTTTGATCCTGCTGCCTCATTTTCAGTGATATTTGTCAAAGCTGGTGCACTGGACTTGTGGAAGAAGCAAGGCAGACTTAAATGTAAACTTCTTATTATTTACAAGAAATATTGCATTGGTATTGGCTATTTTATATTTAAAAACCTATCTTAAGGAAACTGACAATTGACAGTGCTTTCATGTGCTAAAAAACAGACTGGCAAAAAGCTTAAAGCTTAAATTATTACCATTAGAGAGCAGGTGTTAGTAGAAAAAAAACACTGGAAGGGTAAACAGTTATTAAAAATACTGGAAATACCAGTTTTAATGGCAGATGAAAATAAACTGGTCTGGGTCCAAGCTTAGGTATAGGCTAGACCTATGTTAGAGGGATAAGAGGATGAACAGATCAGCCTAAGGTCAGGTTATCATAAAGCATTTGATATTGATTTTTTTGGATCAGAGATTTAACTCTCTCCCTGAAAAATCCATGCCTCAAAAATCCTGGCTGGTTACCATTTCAAAGTACTGAAAGTTTTGTATGTAACACACTAACTAGTACCCCCTTCTAAAATGTCTTAAAAGGTTCATCAGGAAGGAATTTTTCCAAGAATACCCTGACAGTTTTTTGAACAAGGTCAGTGGCAATCCAGTGGTCAATGCCATGTTTGGCCACATAGTTCCTGAATTCCTCTATCCTATTAATGCTTCATCTGAGAGTGGCTCATATTTGAATTTAACAATAAAGCAGTGCAAGCTCATTTTTGAAACAAAGTTATAGACCTTCTTCAAGTAAGTGGCAGCATGTTCCCAACACAGCTTGTGGCAAAACTGCTGAATGGTTAAGTAGGAAATATATTTAGAAAGGTCTATGTATCAATACTAGACCTGAATTTACATCAACCTATTTGTCAAGGCAACCAGAGGTAGGAGGTGAGGGACAAAGGAACACTTTTTCCTAATTGCAGTATATTTGTGGGGATCTCTGATATTATGGGCATGTATGAACTGAGAAAATGTACATAACTGTTCTTATAGTTTGCTAAAGTCTAAAGCAGTGTATCCTGGAGTTACATACTAAATCTTTGATTACATTATAGTCATATAGGTGTTTTAGGATGTCTAAAGGAAGCCTTAATATTTTTTTTTTTTCTGAAGATGTTGCAATAGAACAAACTGGAAAATTGAAAGCTACGTTTTCATAAGAAAAGCTTAATTAAAATATCTGATACTATCACATGAACAGTCCAGGTCTAGGGGCAGCTTTCTGCCAAGAAAAGGGCAATAAAAAGTTTGAGCTCTGCCACCAGATAGCTTCAATACTCCGGGTTTAGTTAATATGTAGCATCTCTAAATCTTTCATTTCTTACCCTTCCTTCCTCCATTACTCACCCTATTGCATTACCGGTATGTCATGGGGCTGCAAACAATTGTAACATGACATTCATTATTTACAAAGTAGGGCCTCACTTATCTGCAGTGCTTTGCTCTAGTTCATGGTGTACAAGAAGCTTCTGGAACAGCTGCATGCATAGATCCTTGGAGAGCACATCATAACTTAAAACCTGTATATTAATTTCTTGCTGTTTTTAATTGCGTGCTAAATTTAATTATTAGTAGGACTTCATTTTGTCAAGCCATTCTTCAGAAAAGAGTATCTGAGATTCAGCTATTCATGCAGGATTAGTGAAACTTCTATTTATACATAGATTTCAAAACAATCAGGATAGATGGGTATTTCTACAGGGAAAATGTAATAGCATTTGCAACACCCCTGGAAATGAATTCAAACTTCTTAGAGGTAAATTAATGGAAGGAAGTAACGGACTGTGAAGATCTGTGTTTTCAATTCATGTCCAGAGCATGGCATTGCTGGGTATTTGGATGTTGTTGTAGCTGAGTAATAATTTGTTCATTCATATTTTCTATTTTTAAAATATTTAAAATTGTCTTTTAACCCCTCTGCTCTTCATTTCCACTGGTAGGGGATTTGAGCATTGAAAGACTTAATTCTGAGTCAAGTGACACTGCAGGCCCATCAGAATGGAACTGCCTTCTTGATAGGATCACCATAAGCTCATTGTTTTGTGTTTTGTCTCTGCAATGTATCAAAAGGAAAGTCAGATTATTTATTTGATCTAATTTAATGCATTTCTAGGGACACAAAGCTGAGTTAATACAGCAATAGGAACCATGCAGATTTTTCAGACTTGTTTATAAAATTATGAAAGCACAGGTTCATTTAAATTTCCTCTGATTTACTTCTGTGTTATAATAGGATTTCTTTAGACTTATGTGCAAGAATGGAACGGGAAATGTAAGTAAAAGTATATCTTTTTTAATCTCAGAGTGAAACAGATGCCACTTGGAATAGACTTTTGCTCGCATCAAATAATTGTTGAACTTTTGAGGTCACATAGTTCCAAAATTTTTATTCTGATAACTCTGCAAAACTCTGGAAAGTTTAAAGAAGTGACAAATTGTCACGGACTACAAAGCAAATGAGTTCTAATTAATGCTAATGGAAATTTGTGAAATTTGTGCCAATTGTTGACAAGCAGGATGGAAGGAACAGATAAAACTTCCAATCTGAAGTCAGGATTAAACAATTATACATTCACTAGATTATATAGTGATCATTACCAAGTTTCCTTTGTGAAAAATACATTATCTTTTAGGAGCTATCCAAACAAGATTTAGAATTATGTAATTAAGCTCTTTCTTCTGTTGAGAAGTTACCAAACTGGAAGGTGAAGCCAGGTATTGCACAGAAATCATGAAATTGTAATGCAGTAGAGCAAAGTATACAGACTGGAGTGCTAATGCCTCTTCAGTTTTAAAATCCATTACAAAGGAGGCAGGCATTATACAGGTTAAATAAAACCAGAGTAGAGACTGAAGAAAGATAATTTTTTCATCTGTAACGCTCTTTAAGAAGAGTGAAAATTATCACTGCCTTGACAAAACTTGTTTATTTCCCCCGCAGTGAAACTGGAGTTGAGATTGTTGGTTTTGTTGCAGAATCACAATTTTAGCTGAAATGTCGCTTTATCTTGCCAAAGCATATTTGCTCATGTAGTGCTCTTGCTTCATCACTGCTTTCAGCTGAGCCCTGGATAGGGTGATTTCTAGATAAACAATACTTCAGAACCAGCCTTAACAGTATAAAACTTATGAGCAATTGCTCTCTTTCTATCAGGAAAAAGGAAAATGAAAAGGAAAAGAAACCAGTGGACTTGAGATAGTGAGGCTGATAGTGCAGTATTTGCCAGAATTATGGGGGAGATGTGAACCACCCAAACCACCAGTATAGACATATTTTAACAGTTGAAGTGGCCCACAGGAAGTCAGAAACCTTCTCTGTCCTCTCATGCACCTCATATATGTGTAGGCGCCTGGGTGGGGTCTGACCTGGTTTGTTGGGTTCAGTTAGAAAAATTCAGTGTAATGTGAAAGGCCTTGCAGCTTTCTGCACACAGACTGGGTAACTCCCCAAAGGTGGGAGCTGCCTAGTGGCAGCGTGATGCTCCTCTGAGAGGTTCTGGCAGATCCCTGCACACAGTGAGCAGCAGCAGTCTTACTCCAAATATCAGTTCTTTTGAATATCTTTGACAAATTCTCAATAGTAAAAAGAAAAAAAACCCAATCGTTTCAATTCAATGAAATTCTATGCAATACCTGTCTTTCAAATATTAACTTGTGAAGTAATGATTCATATTTACAGAAGTTCCACTGATAATAAAATTATTAACAGATTCATACTTGAATATATTATAAAACTAATGATAACACATTGAATTTTGCTTTGAAGTATCAAAGACTTTCTTATTTTATAGGTCCTTTTCCTTTCTCGTTCACACTGCCTCCTGTGTACTTTTTCTTGCATAATTCCCTGCCCATGTAGAGACGTCCCTGAATGCTGACAAGCACAGTGAACAGCAAGCCAAGGCAGTGACTCCAGCCTGCTCAGCTCTCTGTTCTAGTCTGCACTCAGCTATAAGCTTCAGAAGACTCTTACAAGCAGCTTAATATGTGAATTAGGCTCCCTTAGACTTGCATCTAATTACTAACACTTGTCAAGTATGTGTTATTACCACTGCATCACCTCGTGCCACAAGCTCTGCCTGAGTTACTGTCCCAGGATCACATGAACACACTGTAGCTCCACCTTTATTGCTTTGCTGTTGAGCAGTGCCCCAGACTGTTTATCAACATTCAGAGTCAATAATGTTACTGAATCATAGTTTGGATGAAAAACCGTGTCCCCAGAAAGTCTTAACCCACCCCCTGCTCAGCTGGACCAGGAATGACTTGATTGCTGCGAGTCATGTCCGGTTCAGTCCTGCACATTGTGTGTGCTGACCACAAAGAGCAGCTGGACACCCCACCCTGCCAGTGGTCACCCCATTTGCAGGGCCCTCAGGAGCAGCCCCCAAATGTCCCCCAGCCCAGGCCACCCAGCAGAGAGAGGATTCCACCTCAGCCCTCAGGGTGCAGGTCAGCCAGCGTCCGTGTGGCAGAACGGGCAAGAAAGTAGTCCTGACTAAATCTGATCCTGACTAAACCTAGTCCTGACTAAAGTAGCACGAGGTGGGAAGATAGTGGAGCATCATAAGGCAAACCAGTTCATGCCCAGCCTTCTCTGTGCCCTGCAGTTGTCATTCCTTGTGCTTGGGCAAACCACAAGTGTGGCTTGTTGGCCAAGAAAAAAGCACCTTTCCTTTGTGCTCAAAGAGAAGATTAAACAGGTTATTTTCAAGACATGTGGCAAACTGTTCATAGAATCATAGAATTTTTAATGTTAGAAAAGACCTCTAATATCATAGAATACAACTTTTAACCTGAAGCTGCAGTGTTCACCACTAAACCGTGTCCCCAGAAAGGCACAACTACATGTTTTTGGAACACTTCCAGGAATGGTGACTCCATCACTTGCATAGCCAGCCTGTTCTGGTGCTTGAACACCCTTTTGGCTTAGAAATTTTTCCTACTGTCCAATCTAAACCTCCTCTGGTACAACCTGAGGCCATTTTCTCTTGTTCTGTCACTAGTTACCTGGGAGGAGAGACCAACCCCCACCTGGCTACAATCTCCTTTCAGGGAGTTACCAGGAGTGATAAAGTCCCCCCCGAGACTCCTTTTATCCAGGTTAAACACCCACAGCTCCCTCACCCACTTCTGATAAGAGGAACTCCAGCCCCTTCACCAGCTTCTTTGTCCTCTGGGCAAGAAGTTCTTTCCTGGTTTTATTCAATTTATTACTGCTGTGTCATCACTTAGGTAGCAATCTGTGTCCCTAAAGCAGAAGGATGCTGCTGATATTTCTGGATTTGATGAATGGAACATTAATTTTGCTTTCTTTTTAATATATTTTTTTTACTGTAGAAGTATATGTTTTACAAAAATTCTTTAAGAATTTGGGATTTCCAAATACTGACATAAATAAGCAGGTCTGTAGAATATTCCTGAATTTCTTCACCTAATTATTACTTGTTCTGTGTTGTCTTCTACAGAAGTCTTCTCCTGAATACTGTTGATCCAAATCTGTCCATCTTCAGGGATTCCAGGGTCTGCTAGCTTCTGGCTGGCATCAGTTCAATAGTGCAGAGAGCTCTGTAAAAGGCACAACCAAAGTCCAACTCATTCTTCACCTCTCCTTTGCATCTGCTCTGGAACGGGAAAGAAAGATAATTAAGCAGAAAGAATGATTCCTATCCAAATAAATGCAAATAATCTTCTGCAAGCTGGAGAAGAGATTTTTACATCATTTTCTGTAAAATAAAGAAGCATAAGCCCAGGCAGGATATATACTAAACTAAACCTAAAAGTTATTCCAGCACAAAAAAAGCAAATCTAAATCTGCTAAAGTCTTTCTGTTGAATTAAAATAATATTTTTTCCTAATCAATTAATGCTAGCTATAAAATATGTTAGTTCCTATAGATTTGTCTTTTAAATAGCCATTAAGAGTAAAAAGATAAAATAGAAAATTGACAGAGGATTAACAACAGAATTTTAGATCCCACAGACCACTGTTCCAACTATTGAAATAAACTGAAATACTGCTTAATTTATGATATAGGGTTAAAATAATCGATTTCAAAAATTAAACAGAGTTGAAGGGTTAGTAGGAATTTATTAGAGTTGAGCAGTATATGGCATTTTTGAAGAAATTTATATTATGCTTTGTAAGGAATATTACTGAATTAAATTTAATGATCAGAGAAAATGTACTTATGTGTATGGTTCCCAGTGATTGCAGGTAACCTGAGATGAAAGAAAAATAAATGGGCTCCTAGAAGTTCTAATAATTTTTGCTTAAATTCATCTTATTTTATTTCAGCCATCAAAAAAGATAGAGCTCTAATCTAAAGTAGTCATCCAGGCTTACTCTAGTCCGTGGAGAGAAAGAGCTATCTCCAGAGAGCTATTCATTCCATCTTAACACAGATGAAATGAATTACCTTTTTTTCAGTGTTCATCTCTCTTCATTGAATACAGAGGAGTGTAGATGGTTAATTTAGATTAAGAATGCAATTTATTTCTTCAGTCCTTTGTTCTCCAAAGTATAGATGTTTAGCGTAAGGATGGAGCTACAACAATTCAAGGCTTTAAAATTTTTTTTATTCTAGAAGGCAACCCAGTGAGGATTTCATGGTTAACATCTCTGGAGGCATCAATATGGCATCCATAAGCAGGGTAATTGTGTAACTTCCTTTGTGGCTGCCATTCCAGCCAGCAAACACACAGCCAGGTCCCTTCCATCACAGAGATTGGCTTGGTTCTTGTTACTAGAAATCCATATGATCATTGGGACTGTCATATAGCCTGTACCTGCCATGCCTTCTGGTTTGGGCTATGGAGCTGCTGACAGAAAGCAAACATTTTCAACATTTTAGTTGAAAGCAAAGCAAATGAAGAGTCCATGTGGCTCCTCCATCTGCTACCTTGTGTTTCCTCCCTCCCCCACAGTGCAGGTGCAGGTATTTTCATACAGGCTGTCTATGTAAACATCCTTCCATATTTTTCGTGTGTACCATGAAAACAAGGATTACAAATGCTAATCACCAACATTTATCAGTTATCTTATTTTTCTTCTTATATCAGGTTTTACTTGTGGTGAGAAATCAACACTTCATCTGTTGGTGCTAATTAGCTTGTGTCATGATCTCCACAGCAATAGCACTTCTGAAGCACTTTTTTTAGGGAGTTGAGTGAAATGCCAGATGTCAAAAGTTCAGATTAAAACCAGTAATCCAAAACCCGAGATTTAGTCACCTTTTGATACCTTAACATTTCTGCTTAAACATCTGAGGACACTTAAGAAACCCAAACCTTCACCTTTAGTTAAACTGAAATTTCCAAATATCAGTGCTCTAATAGTCTTTAAATAAAAATGACAGTGAAGCACGAGTGGACTTTATTAAATCTGACATATTGTGTTGATAGGGCAAACAGAGCAACACAAAAGCAAACTGAGACTGAAATAAATAAAAATATTTTCTGAGTAAAATTATTAAATTCTCCTCCTTCCCATCCTTTTCCTTCATGTACATAAGACTCAAATTCAGTATCACACATCAATATACAAGCAATTTTTTTTTAAAGGAAGGGACATATTGGTAGGCAGAAGGAATACCAATCTCTGTGAAATAGTATTACAGCACTTATTTTGAAAAGATGCCCAACATTATGCTTCAGGGCTTAAGTTGTTCCGTTAGTATTAGCAACTGGGGGACTGGCAGAGACAGCACATATTTTTTTTGATCAAGCATGGAACTTCTTTCTTTGACTGCTTGGATTGCTGATTGTGCAAGTTGAAAATTGAAGTAGATACAATTGAGGTAGTGGGGAGGTAGAGGGGAGAGAAGGAAAAGAAAAGAACATACAAACTGACTATGGAGTGTGACAGTTGTATAACAAATGAAAAAGAAAGCATAACAGGGTTGTCAGAAAGATGCTAGGTGATTCTTCACAGAGACATATGCATCTATGGGAGACAAACTATCCTTTCCATTATCCCTTCCCCTTTTTTGTCCCATGAAACCCACTTATACATTGGTTTCAATAAGTATTACAACTCTACAATTTTGATATGCCCATGAGGAAAATTGCCTCAGCAAGTGAAGTCGGGCGCAATCCTCATATTTCCTGTATCTCATTTAGATTTAGTGATTTCAAAATTGTATAGCAACAGACTAGGAAAGCTAGCATGTGCTGCTGTCCTCTGGGACAACAAAGATTTCAAAAAAGATTTTCTTTGCATTTCAGTCTTCCAGAAAATCATCTTTGTGTCATCCTCTGCTATTAGTACCTGTGCTGAACCATATATTCCATATGACAGTCAAGCAGAGAGCTAATATATCTGAGACTCTTAAGCAAAATTTTCATTGTCAAAGCTAAATTCTCAGGCTTAAGATGGAAGTTTTTCTTGTCTAAGTGAGTTCAACTGCTAATTAGTACTGAGTTCATGCTAATTTTTGTGGTTCACCAAGTGTCATTAAAAGATATCTGAGTAGAAATCTTGTGCCAGTGAAGCTGTCTTTCTCTTAATTCATCTAGACAGGGATAGAAGGTTCCTTCCTTATGGAGTTGCTGTTAGTATGTGAGGTAAATAACACAGGTGCACAAAGCAGCTTTGAGGATGCTCTTTATACTTCCTGTCAATCTAAAGAGCTCCTCTTTCTCTACAGCAGCAGTTTTGAACATATTCACAGGTGACCTTATTTCCAGTCTCTTGACCTTATTTCTGAGGTCTGTCATCAAGCCTTAATTCATTTTATAGTCCTTAAAAAAGCTTCAATAAATATAGGCAAAAGCTTAGTGAAGCATAAGTGAAAGTGAGTGATAATACAGAGCTGGTTTGGCTTTAGTTGTATCAATAGGAAATAAGATGACTGGAAATTGTTGTCAGGAAGGAGAATCGGAAATAATAAATGATTCAGGGCTTTTCACAGGCTAAGTTTGAAAGGCATTTTAATTCAAAATAGACCAATAGATTTGTTATTAAATATGCAATAATTTAAAATCATTAAAACTTAAAATATGAGTGTTTATTTGTCTTATGTGGTTGAGAATCATGTAATAATATTCACTTAACTCAGTCAGAATAAGAAAATAATTCTGCATAATTCAGACATGATTATAAGGAGATGCTGTGCTTTAAAATGGTATTTACCTTGCACTAAACTTATGTTCAAGAACAGGTTCTAGTTTCCATTGAGTTCAGTCCCCTGGGTAATTGAAACTGTGTCTCTAAACTGAAGTTAGTTGCCTTTCCAATGAAACGGTGACTCATTAGTGATATTCAAGTTAATATTTGACGTTTTGAGTACAAACATTTATATTTTTTTGTTTATTATCCAGACATTCTGATTTTATACTGCTTTTGCATGTAAACAGTTTTTATCTGCAGTGCACTACTTTTTATTTAGCACTGTAGCTGAGATTATGATTTTAAGTGAAGTTCCTTGTTAGCCTGAGAACCAGGCTTCTTTGACAGCTGTTGGTTCCCAGGTTTGATTGCAAGAGCCATTTTTGCAACAGAATTTCCATCAAGTTCATGACTTTAATGGTAATTTGTATGACCTCAAGTGGCTTAATATTTCTTCTTTGAGAGATCTTGGTTTAGGACCTGGGAGTTTTAAGAGGTAGTCTTAAAGCTGGTTTTATTACTTCTATTTTTTTTTAATTCTATAAATATGTTTTATTTTATGTTCATTTATGTGATTTTATTAATTCCATTTATCCATTTTATTTGTTGTTTATTTTTTCTCTCCCTTTAAAACTCTTGATCTGCATTACACCTGTAAAAATAATTAAAAAAATTTTTTAGGGAGTACTGTGAAAATAAATCTGCTTTATGCTGTGTTCAGCATAAAATTCTGCCTTTAATTTGGAGATAATATATGTCAAAGGGCATAATTTCTTTAGCTACTCTTGGAGGGGACAATGCACCCTTATCATAAAATGCTGAAACAGAACCAGAAAAATCTTCAATGTATGCAATACCTATTTGCTAGCATTTACATTTCATGACCTCCAGTAAAATGAAGATGGAATATGCAGCCAGAAATCACAGGTATGTTGCAGTATCACCTGATCATGGTGTTCCTTTCTTGGTTTATATGTCCCTTTCTCGGTTTGCTTCTATACTGTCTAATCTATTCATCCAATTCACACTTTCTATGTAAAATATTTGTAAGTATTTAAATTATAAATTCAGAACTGTGTCAGGAAAACTACTGTTGGGAAAAACCCTCCCACAAGAGAAAATCTATATTTAAAATACTATCTTCTCTTGCACAGAGGGAAAAAAAGTCATAACAGTGACATTTGCTGTTGTACAATAGGAAGAGTAGGAGGAGTGTATATCACCAGTCCTTTCATGGACTTAAGAAGAAACAACAAATGCCAGTGACTATTTCAAAATGAGGGAAGAAGTGCAAGGATTGTCAATATGTGTAAGACTTTTATGTGAAATAGGAACTGAACTTTTCAGCCTTGTCTTGACTAAGTATGATAAAAAGCTTTTGGGATGCTCTAACTTAAAAAGATAGAATGAAACTCTTGGTTTTTAAAGTCCTCCTGTGCTGGGGTTTGGGTGTTCCTGCCTTTTGTTTCTCTTCACCTGTGGAATTTTTTCCCCCATCAGTTGCTAAGGGACCATAATGGCCAGGTACTTAAGGGGAACAAAAGAAGTGATTGAACTGAGGGAAACAGGTATTGTGAAGCTGGGAGAGGTTTTTTCTCCCAGCAGGGTGGGGGTACCTT
>VZTR01030512.1:203384-222713 GCA_013400775.1 Chaetops frenatus
ACATCCTGTTATTTCTAAGGCATCCTGTTAAGGTGATATATAGCCTTGATATAGCATATACAGCATATAGCCTTGATAATTTTCACAATTTATATGTGCAGACATACAGCTGGTGTAGCTGTACTGAGCATGTCACAGCTCACAGCAATGTGACCCATATTAGTAATTAATAGTCAGTGTAACGAATGTACTGGTAAATTTCTAGGATTTATCTCATATTCCCATACCTGGTGTAGATACTGAGCCATTAGAAATGGCATGATTCCATCTATGCTGAAATATAACTGGTATGTCATTAGAATAAATGATGTCATGAAAGACATCCATAACATAGAAAATGGAGGTAGGAGAAAAAGGAGTAACAATGTAAATTCCAAAGTAAATATTACTTTTTAAGCAGTGATAAATCTAGCTGTGACTTTGGTCAAGTATGACTCAAAAGTCTCAGGCTAATAGGAGTAAAGGTTAAGGAGGATGGCATAGTCTGTTACATTTGTTTCCTTCATGTAAAGCTCAGTTTTAGGGAAATGGTAGTGCTGTGGATTCTCAAATTCTCTCTGTCAGTTTTAAAAGGTCACTATTTTTATTGCTCTGCACTGAACATTCCATACAATTTACATCATGACTTCATAATTTCACTTTCCAATTTAAGAGGAAGTATTTCAGATCTCACTGGCCTTTGATAGCTGCTAAATCTTGTGTGTTGCAGGACTGCACTCAGACCATGTTCTTCTCAAGAGGATTCAGAAGTCTGTTTAAAAAAAAACTTAATAAAATACTGGGCTGAATATATTTACAGTTTTTTAATTGTCATATTAGTCTGTAAGAATTTTATATAGTTCTACACAGTTACATGAATGGACTGGTTTTCATTTGGAAGTAGAGTTTTGTGGTGTGTGGGCTGCTTTCCCAAAATCTGGAGCTGTCAGATTTTGTGCATCCTGTGTCCATGCTACTCAGTAAAGGAGGGCCAAGAAGGAGCCATTAAAACTCAGCATAAATGCAAATGACTGGATCATGCCTGAATATCTTAGGATTTGTCTCACCTATAGAATAACTGCCTTGAAAAGAGCTGGATGGAGTGAACTGAAGCACAGGCAATGATGTCTAATGGTGCAGATGGTTGGGGATCCACTCCCTCTTCCATATGTGTATTTTTTTTTCTTACATTGCTCTCTCAACTTTTTAATGAAATCAAAGTTATTTATATGTATAATTTATTATTGAGTTTTTTACTATTACATCTATTACAAAAAGAAAAAAAAATATGGTTAAATCAAAGCTGGAATTAACTTACTAGATCAATGATTCCCATTAGTCACATCAGCAAATAGATTTAGTGGATAACCATTTTTGTTTTGATTATATGGCTGTAGCTGAAAGATACTCCATCATTTTCATTCCCTCTTGATGAAATTTAAGGAAGGATTCCCAGATACAGTGTTTTAAATCACGAGGGTGCTGATCTGGTGAAAGTATCTGTAGATCATAAATTTACACCAGAATTTTATTCTTAGAACATGAAGTAAGGGATTAGAGCTTGCTGAATCCTCAGGAATAGAAAGGCTGTAAAGGCACTGTGAATCCTACTTGATTTCTCAAAGAAGTTGCCTTGTAGAATCTGGCCTATATAAAAGGCACATAAGGCTGAACATCTGTAATCTTAGAAGAAAAACATTGTAAAGATGGACATCTTTGGAGGACAAAGTGTGGCGACTTGAGGGGACAGAGTTGTAGAAGGAAAATGAGAATTTTTAGAGTCAAAGCCTTGAGGGTCCAGGAGCCATTAAAAAGTTGGCTTTATTTCTATTTATGATAAAAATCTGTGGTCATAGAGAGCTATGCAAATGGCAGGAAAAAACAGATGAGAAAGCAGGCTATGGAACTTGGTCAGGTGTCACTGTTACATCTTGGGAGCCTGGCTTTTACCATCCAAGTTGGTGCACAAATAATATGTATCCTTCCACTGCATAGTGAGTGTGTTTTGCTGAAAGCAGAATCTCGTCACATCGAAAAATCACAAACTGAGGGTGAAGGGGTAATATATTGAGAGAGTGTAGAGTAGTATCATTTGTGATAAGTGATAAGAAGCCAATGAGAAAATAACTGAACCTTTTCTTTCTTTGATAAATTCACACCTATTTATGGACAAAGGATCATCTTAAAGCTGTTTCCAGTTTCATGGATTGTTTTGTTTATGTTCAGCTATAATCTTTACAGTTGTGTGAAAGTACCCATTACATGTCCTTTATTGTAAATCATCAATGTCATGATTGTTATGAGATAAGTAAGATTAAGATTATGTTATCCAACTGGTATCATGCCTCTGCTTTGCATGATTCATTTAATACATTTTCATTTGGGCCAGATTTTTAGAAAGTTATTTCTTCAGTTATTGTAAGTGTGGATATGAGATATGTTGATTTGAGCTTTTATAGATATTAATAGATAGAACGATTATATAGGAAAGAACAGTAGCACTAACTGCACCAGTTTTAGTATAAAAACTGCAAGTAGGCAAGTAGGTCAAATAATTGCAGCAATTACTTTGGTTAGTTAAAAGTAGGGAGGGAAATGGAAAATTGCCTAGAAATATTTATGAGTTTAAAATGGGATGTGAGAGAAAATATCCAATCCAGTTTAAGGATAACAAAGAGTATCATAAGGCAAAATACAGGAATAACCTGCCCAGAATCAGGCTTGGATACCAGTGATAAAACAATGAAGAAAAATATCATGGTAACAACGAGGACTGTTAAGGATCAGCAGCTCAATTTTATTTCTAAACTGGAGGTGGAGTGGTGGAAGGTGGCTGTGACACAGGGGGTGCACTTATTTCTATTGTGGTTAGTGCTCAGTGTGTGCCTCAGCTTGACCAGGCAAACCTGTTATGGTGTATTCCACAGCAGGTTTGTGACAAACTCTGGAAGGCTTGTGACTGACAAAGATGCCACAGCAGTTAAGGAGCATCCCCTTTTACTGCCTCAGAGCTGCTGGTCCAGTGTCCCATAACAGTGGATCGTCTCCTCAGCAGTAGTTTGAGCTGCTGTAAAGATTCATCTTCCCGGCATGGAAGAAAGAAAGGATTGCTTTTCTCAACAGGAGAACAGATTATCACCCCAATTCTGCAATGCTTTGAAAAGACAAGGATGCAGCATATTCCTTAGCTACCCCTGGCTAAGTCTGTGCTCCCTTGTTTTCTAGTCTATTTCTCTAAAAGAAGCCTTAATGAGGAATCCAGAAAGCCAAGGAATAACTACTAAAACATGACTTCATACTTTGATAAAGCCTGTGCAAATGTGTGTGTGCGCTCAGGCTGTGTAGGCATCAATTACAGTATCTAAAGAAAGTGTTCTATGAGCTGAACAAGGACCCTGGTCCGTGGTCAGAGTTTGAGACCATGGCTCTGGACAATCTGACTGGAAATACTGACTGAGTTTTGCTTATCCTCATTTGACTGGGAAACACTTGGTATGCTGATTGTAGATTTTTCCATGCCCAATATTGTAAAGATCAGGGACTGGTCATAACATCCAACATAGAATATGGGGGTTTTGTTTTGTTTCTTTTTTTTCAGTTAAAGGAAATATTTGGGTTTAATAATATCAGATACAGAACTTCTTTGATATTGAGACAAAAATTTCTAATGTGCTTTATTTTCAATTCACACCCTTATATCTGAAAGGAGAAGGTATGTGGATGGAACCTTGTTTGGGTCTTTAATCTATAGAAGTTAAATCTGAGAAGGTTAGCAATGTTGAAAGGATTCACACATCTTTTTAATTCACAAGCACATCAGAGGCAAAAGTGAAATCCACTTTCACATCAGGAAGGGAACATTTTGTATGTTACACCTCTTGTTCCACAGAAAATGCAGTTGCAATAGGCACCTCACCCTCAAAGATCCATTAAACTGGATGTAGCAGAAGTTTCTAGACACAGACATGATGTTGTTCTGTGGGCCTTGGTGCATTCAGGCATTTGATTCAAACACAGTAGGAAAAGGTTCCAGTTCAGAGAGGAAAAGAATTTACTTCAACTCATTTAGCTTTTTAGAGACCTGAATATGCTGTCTTGGCACAAAACATTAGCTTGTTTTTTTATTCTCATTGTAATTTAGGTATTTGTGGTAGAAATGCAAAAATATGTCAATATTTTACAGAAAACGTGTCAAGACAGAAAATACTACACAGGTAATAATTTTACTTGCAAATTTTAAACATGGTATTGGAGATTTTATTTTCCCAAAGTTAAACTTGCAGAATAAAGAAAGGAAAAATGATGCTAAATGATGCACTGATCATTCTAACAATAATTGTTCTCAATTTTTGTTGTGAGTGAGTAGTTTAGGTCACTTAGTGGTGTGTGTCCTTCCTAAAGATACAAATGTTAAGAGTGTAAGTATAATCTTAAGACTCATGATAAAAGTAGTTTAGTGCTCCAGAAATTCCTCTCTGCAGAAACTACACGACCTGTCCATCAGAAGCCACTGATGAATTAATCTATCACTTTGAGTTTGTAACCACCATTAATGAGCACTGCCATTCTCTTTGGAACTCTAAAGGCCATTGCACTGTCTCTGCCCTGTACATGCCAAACTTCCCAATAGCTAAAATATTTTAATGGCCCAGTGAATTGTGTAAAGTTTTCTTGGAGACAGTCCCTAATTTTAAAAGCTGTGATATTGGTAATTATATGTATTTTTGGCATGGGAATTCATAATCAGCGATGTATTTATTTATGTTACTATGTTTGAAAATACTAGTGCTATTTGTGAATGTAAAGAAATGCATGTTAACAGTCCTTAACTAATTTAAGCATTGAGGTCTGTGTGCACAATGGATAATTGGATTTAATTGGTTAATGCAGAGAAGGTCTTCAAGAATTGATTATTTGTAGTCTTAAAGAAATTATAAACCATTGGAAAAAGGATTCCTATTCTTAATGTATAGAACTCCATGTCAGAGTCAGGGATGCTAAAAGTTGATTAATCAAAATAAATTTTTAAACAAATTTTTAAAACATGCTCACTTAAAATGTGGGATTTCTGAATTGCATAGCTGCATCTCTAGTCTTGTACACTGGATTATAATGTCCCCCCAAATGTATTTCTATTTTCCTCATGAAATGTAAGTTCCCTAGAGGAAAACATTTGAATATCTCCCCATATGGCCCAACTTATGAAGCTATGGAACACTTAGGAATTTTTTCATTATTAAATGAGTTTTTATCTGCATTCTGTATAAGAGCAGTACTTTATGTAGATGCATAGACAGCCCAGAAAACGTATTGTGATGAAGCAATATTACATATGAGATCTGGTTTAACATTGAAAATTTTATTTATTCTTATTTCATTAGGCTGCTAAATCTTAATGATAACATATTCAGATCAAAGCAAAAAGCAGCTTTTTACTGATACTATCCAATGATAGGAATAATAATTTTTAAAGCCAGTGAATATGTCAAATGGAAAAGAACATCAATATTTTTAAAAATTAATTAATGAATCCTTATTGCCTCATTTTATCTTTGTTCTATTATAGATGTTTGTTTTACTTTGCCTATTTCCTTGAATTCTTAGATATTCAATCTGCAGAAGAAAGCTTTCCCTGTTTCTAATCTAATGACTGCATCTATCATTTTTGCAGTAGCTTCCTATATTACACTATTCATTCTAATACTTGAGTTGCATGCTATGTAAAGATGAAAAAGCAATCATCATTGAAAATTAGAAGGTTTTTTCAACACTTATTTAACAATTTGTTTCATCTGGTGATTCTATAACATATGACAGAGGAAATTTGACAGTCAACTCAGCAAGATACCTCAAATTTGGCCTAGTACTCAAGACATAATTCCTTTCATCCTTCTTGAAGCTGATGCACGTATTGTATTTTTTGTGTCAAACTCTGGCTCACTGTTTACCCCCTGGTATCCCTGCCTTTGTTATTGTGAGGGCTCCAGGAGAGGCCCTTAGGAAAAAAGCAGTCACATAATTTCACTTGATACATAATTTTCTTTAATTTTCCCAGACTTCTGCTGCTATAGAAGATACTGGTTAAATACAAGGAAAAAAACCCCACCATTTTATTTGTTCCCTGGATAAATATAAACAAACCCCAGTATCAATTTGTTCTGTGCTGTAACACTGTCAAGATAAACATACAGTTACATGTCACATGGTTGTTATAGCAATGACCACTTTTTATATTTCAGCATTGGACTAGTAAGGCAATTAGCAAAACTCAAAATTACAGAGAAAATTATTTTCTTAATCAGAAAATGCATGCATTTCAACCGAACACCTAATTTATACCTTATTCCTGAAACAGTACTCACCAAAGGAACTATTCTGAATAGGTAAATATCAATGAGGGGCCTGTTTATTTTTTTGGGGGGTGGGGGAAAGATAACCTGGTATCTGGTAGGAGTGTCCTATTGTAACATCTTTGGCATTAAGGAGAACTGCAGAATCTGATACTGTCTCCTGCCATTTAGCACATATCATTTTTAATCTATTTATCTCAATTAATGCAAGCTGTCAAAGGAATGATGCCAATGCCAGAAGAATTTTCTAAGGATTATGTTTAGTAAGACTTTCATAGTAAGACTAAAAAATCTCATGAGAACTTTGAGGTGGTAAACCTGAAGTGGGTCATTTCTCCATTTGCCCCCAGGAGGCAATGCAGCTCAGAGGGGTGCTGGTAGAGCTCTACCTTTCACTGAAATTTGGCTGTGTTAAATTTTGCATGGAGCTTATCCAGTCCCTTGATAGTTTAACAGAAGTAGTAAATAGGGATTCCATTTGTCAGAAAAGGAAAATCTCAGCATGCCAAAAATAATCAAAAATATTAAAACAAATGTTCAATTTTCACAGAAGGACTTCAATTATCTATTGTAAGTTATTGCTTATCAGTGACATTTTTGATAATTGCTATATCTCCAGGTGACAAGTAATAATTTCTTGAAAAATGAATGTTGGAAACCACTGTGTATTGTTTAGCAAATGCACAGCAGAGCAGTCTTCAAAAGCTGAATTTTCATACAGTTCTAATGTTATTGCACTACCTTTTTAGTTGTATGCATTGGGTGAATGATTGAATGATTACCATCTTACTGTGAATATTCCTGTTTTGTCTCTTTTGTTTCTATCATTAAATCTCAAAGCAATTTGCAGTGGAAGTCAGATTATTACTACTTTCCAAGAAAAGCAGAAGTAAAGTGACTTGTCCAGTATACAGGGGCTGAATCAGAAATGGACAGCTAAGTGCATCAAATAAAATTAGGTTTGGTTATCTTGTGGGACAAGACAGCATAGAGGGGAAAATCCCATTTGTTTAATCTTAATATGTCATAGGGTAGATCATTGCTTAGAAATAGTTGTAGTCTGATTAAACAGCAAATATATAGATACAGAGTTTTGTTTTAAATGTAGATATAGAGTGACTACAAGCTTGGCATGATTAAGCACTTACTTAGACTAAATGGTGGTTTTATGCACCCATGCTGTGCATCTGTCATCATCTATCAGTATTTTAACCAGGATATTTTAAGAAAGAACCAAAATATCCTTTTAATTTTCTTAGGTTCTGATTGGATGCTTATGCTTTGGTTAAAACAATATCCCAAATAATTATGAAGTTTATGTCTTTACTATAGCAGACTTGAGTAAGTGGGACACTGTTCTGAAAATGCAGTTCTCTGAGTTAATTAAGTGGAAGAAAATTCATCCTTGCTTCTGTTCATTGCTGATTTTCCTCTTGGTAAAAAATTCAACAGCTCTCTATGAGAGCCACTCAAAGAACACTGTGCCCCTTTGGCACAGACTAGTAAACAAGTCCCACAGAGCTTAGAAGATTATCAGCTGCTGAGGAAGCAGACGTTTGACTGTGAGCCTGTAGACATCCTCAGCAGGGTGCATAAAATAGGGTAAAAATAATTGTGCCAATGTGTCTGGTCGAGAAATTCAAAATTCTAGCAAGTGAGAAAATAAACAAACATATGAGATGGAAAATTGCAGTAACATCAGAGTGAAGTGGTTTGTGGATGAGCTGCTTGAGAGTGTATTTTTGCTGTTTGCAAAATTTTGCAGAGAGCAGCAAAAGAATTGTGTTGTGGATATATGACAGAAAAGAAAAAAAGTATGGGAAGACAAAGTTGTAACTGAAAGTATTATTTTAAATTGTTGTAGATGGGAGAGAGAAAGCAAAATAATGACATTGCTCTTCAATAAGTATGAAGCAACACAAAAATCAATGAACTGATTTATGTAACGATACCAATATTTATGTTTATCTTCCCTAAACTCTAACCCCAGTATGAAAGTAATGACTTTATATCAATTATAAAATGTGAGAGGAAAATAAATTCATGAACTAAAAATAGTAAAAAAGTCACTTTGGGTTTTTGTGTGTCTTCAGAAGACATGTTCCATAGCTTTTACCTCATATACTGCAAAGGGTGTGAGACTTCCCATGGCAGTGCCTTTGAACCTCTCCACTTTGCACTGGAGTAAGAGAAGAGTGGAGAATCTGTTGTGCTGAGATCTCAGCAGTTAAAAGCAGCCATTTGTGAGTCTGAGGTTCCCCGCACATGGGTGGTGCTAAGGAGAAGGTTGAGGAGGGAGAAGTTTAGGGCAGTGTCAGGCTCACAAATGGCTGCTTTTAACGCTCAGCTCAGGGTTAGGGTTACACTTAGGGTTAGGGTGGAGAAAACCGCAAAGCCTTCAGCTCCAGGGACACTGTGAGTGCAAAAGGCATGCCAGGGGCAGCATGGCACTGCCACAACGTCCCTGCCTCCACACCACTGTCCTTGGCATCACCCTTTTGCTGGCATCCTCAGCCTGACAGACTGCTGCTTTTACTGCTCTGCTTAGGGTTAGGGTTATGATTAGGGTTAGGCTTAGGCTTAGGGTTGAGAAGACCACAAATCTTGCACCTACAAAAAAACATGCCAATGGAAGAACGGCACTGTCACAACATTGTTCCCTCTACATCTTTCTCCTTGGCACCACCCATGTGCTGGCAATCTCAGCTTGATAAATGACTTCTTCTACCTCTTCGCTTAGTATTAGGGTTGTGTTTAGATTTAGGGTTGGGAAAACCACAAAGCCTAGATCTCCATGGACAGTGCAACCAGCATGCAGCAGAGGACACTGAATTTTGAGACTTTCATGCTATTTAAATACTACTCACAAAACCTAATCTGTGGAACATCAGGGCCAATGGTAGTTTGTCTCCAGTGAATGGTGACCTAAGGACAACAATTGTGCAAAAGTTCTGTGTGGGTTTGTCAGCCTAATGTGATGGGGATGTGAAGGCCAAAACAAGGAACAGTGGGATCCAGCAGGTGGCTTGTGGGCACACCTGGAGTTATGCTGACAAATTAAAGCAACCAGATCTGGGCTTGCAGGCATCTTAAGTTCCTGTTTCAGTGGAATAGCATCCAACACAGCCACAGGAAAGGGCCAGAGCACATATGGTGAGCCTCAATATGTATGTCTGCTTGTTTCAGTCGTGGAAGAAACCCAGAATAGAAAGATGAGAAAACAAGTATTATGTGAGGAAACTGTAAAATGAGAAGTCAGGTAATGTTTGAACAGATTTGTTGTCTGTTTTTACCTTGTGCATACTCACTCCAGATTATCCATTCAACATACTTTGATGAATATTCCCACAGATTGTTGTTGCTGTGAGTATCTTGATTTCCTCTTTTTCACAAGGTGCCTTGACTATGCTGACAGCTACTGCTCCTGTAGCACTGCCTTACTGCATTCCTTGGTATCAATGTGGTCTTACTTCCATAGGAAACAAACAAGCCATGAACATATGATTTGCTTGGTTTTCTTCACTGAATTGCCCTCTTTTTGCATGTTGCAGGAAATTTCCCCCTGCTTTTGGTGTCTACTAAGTCTTTCATTAGCCAGAAAGAGATCAAATACAAAAAAATTGACTTTTTTGACATGTAAAATCCTCTTGTAGATTTGCTTCTCATTTGCAGTAGATCTTTTTTCCCCTACAACATTCTAGAAAGCAATGCACAAACATATCTGGGCTTATTTGGATTTACTTTTTTTACTCAGAGGGTGACCAAGCAGTGGTGCAGATTGCCAGGAGACCAACTGGACAGGGTTCTGGGTAACCAGTTCTGCGTGACCCTGCTTGAGTAAAGGGAGATGATCTCANAGTATGGGAAGACAAAGTTGTAACTGAAAGTATTATTTTAAATTGTTGTAGATGGGAGAGAGAAAGCAAAATAATGACATTGCTCTTCAATAAGTATGAAGCAACACAAAAATCAATGAACTGATTTATGTAACGATACCAATATTTATGTTTATCTTCCCTAAACTCTAACCCCAGTATGAAAGTAATGACTTTATATCAATTATAAAATGTGAGAGGAAAATAAATTCATGAACTAAAAATAGTAAAAAAGTCACTTTGGGTTTTTGTGTGTCTTCAGAAGACATGTTCCATAGCTTTTACCTCATATACTGCAAAGGGTGTGAGACTTCCCATGGCAGTGCCTTTGAACCTCTCCACTTTGCACTGGAGTAAGAGAAGAGTGGAGAATCTGTTGTGCTGAGATCTCAGCAGTTAAAAGCAGCCATTTGTGAGTCTGAGGTTCCCCGCACATGGGTGGTGCTAAGGAGAAGGTTGAGGAGGGAGAAGTTTAGGGCAGTGTCAGGCTCACAAATGGCTGCTTTTAACGCTCAGCTCAGGGTTAGGGTTACACTTAGGGTTAGGGTGGAGAAAACCGCAAAGCCTTCAGCTCCAGGGACACTGTGAGTGCAAAAGGCATGCCAGGGGCAGCATGGCACTGCCACAACGTCCCTGCCTCCACACCACTGTCCTTGGCATCACCCTTTTGCTGGCATCCTCAGCCTGACAGACTGCTGCTTTTACTGCTCTGCTTAGGGTTAGGGTTATGATTAGGGTTAGGCTTAGGCTTAGGGTTGAGAAGACCACAAATCTTGCACCTAACAAAAAAAACATGCCAAGAGAAGAACGGCACTGTCACAACATTGTTCCCTCTACATCTTTCTCCTTGGCACCACCCATGTGCTGGCAATCTCAGCTTGATAAATGACTTCTTTTACTGCTTCGCTTAGTATTAGGGTTATGTTTAGATTTAGGGTTGGGAAAACCACAAAGCCTAGATCTCCATGGACAGTGCAACCAGCATGCAGCAGAGGACACTGAATTTTGAGACTTTCATGCTATTTAAATACTACTCACAAAACCTAATCTGTGGAACATCAGGGCCAATGGTAGTTTGTCTCCAGTGAATGGTGACCTAAGGACAACAATTGTGCAAAAGTTCTGTGTGGGTCTGTCAGCCTAATGTGATGGGAATGTGAAGACCAAAACAAGGAACAGTGTGATCCTTGTTGTGGTGGCTTGTGGGCACACCTGGAGTTATGCTGACAAATTAAAGCAACCAGATCTGGGCTTGCAGGCATCTTAAGTTCCTGTTTCAGTGGAATAGCATCCAACACAGCCACAGGAAAGGGCCAGAGCACATATGGTGAGCCTCAATATGTATGTCTGCTTGTTTCAGTCATGGAAGAAACCCAGAATAGAAAGATGAGAAAATAAGTATTATGTGAGGAAACTGTAAAATGAGAAGTCAGGTAATGTTTGAACAGATTTGTTGTCTGTTTTTACCTTGTGCATACTCACTTCAGATTATCCATTCAACATACTTTGATGAATATTCCCACAGATTGTTGTTGCTGTGAGTTTCTTGATTTCCTCTTTTTCACAAGGTGCCTTGACTATGCTGACAGCTACTGCTCCTGTAGCACTGCCTTACTGCATTCCTTGGTATCAATGTGGTCTTACTTCCATAGGAAACAAACAAGCCATGAACATATGATTTGCTTGGTTTTCTTCACTGAATTGCCCTCTTTTTGCATGTTGCAGGAAATTTCCCCCTGCTTTTGGTGTCTACTAAGTCTTTCATTAGCCAGAAAGAGATCAAATACAAAAAAATTGACTTTTTTGACATGTAAAATCCTCTTGTAGATTTGCTTCTCATTTGCAGTAGATCTTTTTTCCCCTACAACATTCTAGAAAGCAATGCACAAACATATCTGGGCTTATTTGGATTTACTTTTTTTACTCAGAGGGTGACCAAGCAGTGGTGCAGATTGCCAGGAGACCAACTGGACAGGGTTCTGGGTAACCAGTTCTGCGTGACCCTGCTTGAGTAAGGGAGATGATCTCAGTAGGTCCCTTCCAGTCTATTAATCTGATTTTGTGGTTCCTTTTGCTGTTTTTCCTAATTAATTTTTGCCTGAAAATGAAACTAATATTCCATCATTTTCTGTAATTACTTGTCAGCAAGATATCTTCCTGTCTTGTAGTCCTGAATTGTTCTGAGTCTTTTTCTTCTCCCCATTACATCATATTTAGAGTTCCATGAGAATATTTTTCCAGAATAATTTCATATTATCTTTGTATCTTCATCTTTTTTTTTTCAGGGAACTGATGTTAATAACACTTATAATCCTCTAAATGTAGACATGAAATGTCACAAAGCCAAGGGCCTGATTAATTTGTACTAGCAAAACCACTTGAGAGTCCTGCATTAAGCTGGCTGTTCAAGTCCTTTCTGAAATAAACAATTGCCAGTAGAGGTTAATCATCTCCATGTCAAAATGATCAAATAATAGAGCAGGTGTGTGGTCCCTTCCCTTCTTGTACTCTTATCTCAGTTAACTTCACAGAACTTTTTGTTCTTTAGGATCAGTGCTGTATTGATGGGGAATTTTCCCATAGTATTTCAGTCCACCTGTTTTTCTAAAGAGGGTTTGAATATGTTACCATAATAACAATAATTTATATGGGTATCTTTTGAGAACTAGAAACATCAAACAGAAGTAGAGTTAAACACAGGACAGTGGCTGCCACTTTTGGTTTTCTGAGAGGTGCATAAAGCTTGCTATGACACTCTGATCCTCAGTTATATTCCGCTTCAAAGGAATTTACTTCTCAATATTGCTTATCAATATATTTTTAAAACAGAGAAATAAGACTCTATTAAAAAAATCTCTCAAATGCTCAAGTAATATTCTGATTTTTGATTTTTGTATCAGGTAGTTTTATACAGCTGTGAATCAAGTAATGGTACAGATGAATGATTGTCTGCAGTTCTGATTGTTTTAGGGTTTCACATATTTCCCAGTGCACCAATTCTCTGCCCTCCATAGCATTTCTGGGAGGGTGAATAAGGACTGTTTTGCACATTTCTTTGATCAAGAACTGAGGGTAACTCAGCTTCACACAGAATTTGAAAGCAAATCTGGATGGCTCCTNGACCAGGCGGCGAACAGTTTTAGCTCCAGGGTTTTTTTTGAGTGCAGATTTTAATAGCAATTTCTTTATTTTTTTTTACAGAGATTATGAGTTTTCAGAACAATGAAGCATATGAAGAAAAAGGAGCTACTTATACCATGTTTGCTATGTTGTTTCAAATATCAAATTAGAAGTTAATGGATATGAGTAGTTGAATATTTGTTGTGAAACTGGAGTTTTTAAAACTATTCAGGCTTTTGGAAACATTAATATTTGTGATTCCCTCTATCCAGAGCAGAAGAGCTTTGACATCAGTAGTTCCACTCCTTCATCTCCACAGCCTATTTACATGTCTTTGAAAGACATTTAAGGTGATTCCAGATATCCCATGATGCAAATGTGAGACATGGCAGGAAGTAGCCTAGCTCACCTATATATGTAATCACATAAAATAAAAATTATTTGTGTGTATTTAATGAATTTTGGTCTTTGGTGTAATCACAGGTTGAAATAAGAAACACATGAAAGATCAACATCAAATATTTTCACATGTAAAATAGAACACCAGTGGAGAGTTATTTTCATTATCTTTAAAAAATGTCCACTGTCAGACTTGAACATGTTTTTATTTATCATATGAACTTGGAATAAATTGTATTTCTTATTCTTAACAAAAAAAGAAAAAAATCCTGTGATATTTTGTTGGTTTTTATGTATATTGGAATTGTTCTTGTTATCATGGCACAGAAAAAAGACTTATTCTATGGGTCAGTATCCAGAATGAAAAGGCATGAAAGAATTTGTTCCTTTATGTGATCTTACAAGTGGTACAATCTAAGCAGAGTATCACCAAACTGAATGGTAGTGATAACCATTGGTGGGGATAAGGAGAACATAAGAGCTTTAAATACTATGTTAAACAATAAAAAGGAAAAGACACATAACTTTGGAAAAAAAATTGAGGGAGAAGTCAAGTTGTAACTTAATATGGAAAAAAAGATAGGAGTTTTAGGGTCTTTGTGCCCATTGATTTACCTGAAATTGGTTTCCCACTTGCTTAGAACCATATAGAAGAACTCAGTCATCTAAATGTGCACTGTGGTGGACCAGATGCTCTATTTCATTGTCCTAAGGCTCAGGGGACTCAGCAGGTGGGACTCATGGCTTCTTGAATTGAGATGACCAGTTATCAGCTCATGTAGGGGTTTTCAGTACAGACAGGCTTTCTAATGTGATCTGGGAATATATATTCTAATTGAGATAATAATTTACTTTTATACTTGGTTGCCTAAAACTAAATAAAAGTAGATTTCATCTAAATGAAAATATCTTATATTTCAGGAATATCTAAAGGATCTGTATTTAGAAAATGAGATTTTGATCTTTACTGAAATGTAAGTTTGTATAAATATATCACAAAATATGGTTTCTACAAAAAAATTGCAAATATATAGGTTTAACTTGGAAATGGAAACTGTTAAGGTTTGTGTCTTTCTCTCTCTTTCTCAGTAGTCAATCAATATTGTAGAATAACAAAAAAGTCATGATACAGTTTCATACTGGGTTCAATTACACAGGACTCAATGCCAAGACCCATATGACTTGCACCTGAACATTGAATTAGGTACAGAAATTGCCAGCAGGTTCCCTTCTGTAGTAAGGTTGTCCTCTTGTCCTTCCCAGTAAGTCTCTGCTAATATTCACTCTTTCCTTGTCTTTCTTCCTGACTTCCCATTTATTACCATCCCGAATGCTAATGCTATGAGAATGAAGTCTCTAAAACTTTGATTACTCAACAGGGTTCATCAAAATTAAGCAGCACTGCAGTATGTGCTCATTGCATTATTGTCAATGTCTGCTCAGTTATAAATTTACTGAAGAAGAGTGTAAATAGTGCTTTCAGACAGTATTTTCATATTTTTTAAACTGTTATATAAATGTCTTATTTTTATTTTCTGCTACAATCAAAGAGATAAAATCTGAATCATATTTTTAAGAAGAAATTGATTCATCAGTAGTCTAGGTGTTTGCTTCTTTTTATGACACCGTTTGTTTTAGACTCTTCACTTGACACAATCTCTATATCTATCAAATTCTGAGCATTTCAAATTCTACATAGAGACCCTGTGTTCCTCTAAATGTATCATTTCTGTTTGTAAACTTTCCCCCCCATCTTGAACTGTCCTGCCTTCTAATTTTTATTGTTAAAGGAAGGCAGAGGAAGTGACAAAGCAGATAGAGCACTGTGCTTTGCAGATGGACACTGTCAGGACATGCCATCAGCTGCTTATTCTTCTGCTGTTTTACTTCATATTATTCCTTGACTGTACTGCCTTTCTTCATGGAGCTGTGAGAGAAGTAGATGGAAGGATGATTCTGTTTTTTCTTCAAAGTATTTCCATCCATCAAAGGCATTGTGAAGATGTAGCATTGCAAAAATATTGTTTCCTGATGAAACTTATTTAGTCTTGCTCTGTATTTCTTAGTGCGGTCTTGGAAAAAATGATTCTGGTAATTTTTTTTATGCTTCCAAACACAATGTCTACAGAATCAGGATTCAGCACCATAGGATCTCTCTTTGTTACTTTGGCAGCAATGCCTTGAATCTAACTTCCAAATTAAACAGAAATTCCCCTTCTGATCAGAGAACTAATACCTACACCAGGAGTTAATTATCCTAGTCACACTTTATAGTCAACATAATCAATATCCTGTCTTTTCAGATGAAAGTAAATCTAAATAAAGTAACACGAGCTGTGTATCTAGCAACACCTCTTTCTCCTTATTGGGGTGAAGCAAGATTATCAAGCTAGTTTACATGAAGGTGTCTTTGCTGTTGTCTGCCACAACACACTCACAGAGCAACGGTACCTTGAGACTGCAGTTAATGTTGTTAGCTCAGACAGACAGACAGACAGACAGACAGACAGACAGACAGACAGACAGACAGACAGACCGACCTCTGAGACACCTCTTCCACAGCACACGGTTTCCTCTCAAGTCCCTCCCCTCAGGCTGTAACCCATTGGCTTTTTATGCTGACTCCCCCCTCCTGTTGGCTGCGTGCTAATGAGACTCAGCTGGAAACAATTCTAAGTGAGTAACAGTCTCTCTAGTTCAGAGCACAGGTGTTGGTTTCTGCGTGAAGGAAGTTATAATCAAGTGAGGTGGATCCTGCCAGATCCCTGAGCTGGTTATTTTTTGTGGTGTTGTACATTGGCCCTGCACATTGCACTGCTGGCTCTGACAGAGGCTCCTACAGGTGATTAAACAGAACACTTGTCCTTTTTGTGTAAAGAAAATCAAATGAAGGGGGCAGAAAGAGTAGAAATGACCATGACTTGTGTCCTGAGACAGTAAGTAAATAATATTCAGCTGTCATTTAGGGAATTAAATGAATAATTTCCTATCCAAAGAAATTATTCATTAATTAGATTTTTGATGTCTTAATTTGATCCAAGGCTTGCAGGAAAAATCAATCTAAGTGCATGGAATTTGCACACTGTTGGCAAAACTCTGAGGCTTTTTTCACAGTATTTTATAAAGACTTAAGCATGTTGTTCCCTCTCAAGCAGATGAGCTGTATCAAGGTGAAAGCATTACCTACTGCATACTTGGAAGATCCAAGCTGCAGTGGTAGAATTTCAAAATATAGAGAAAATTTATGGTTAAAACAAAAAGCTTTAGTGGAGAGGTAATCTTTTTACCATCAATGACTGAAGTCCCTCTGAATTAAAGACTGCCCAATTACAATCAAGCATAATATCAGAAGGATAATATATGTCTTGAGGCATATGCGTATGGATAGAGAAATACCAAATGTGTCCATACCTTGATATAGAACTGAAGAGAGGTGCTAAATATGTTTGCATTTGACACTGTTAACTATCCTGAAGCAATATTTGCAAAAGCTTTTAAAAAGGGCTTCCATCAGGAGGGAAAATATGATGCCATCTGTTTACTTCACACAAGCAGGTTGGTTTGTGCAAACTAGTTATTATCGACATTATTACTGACTTGACAAGCAAACACCTGTTTGTTTCTACAAATACCAGTACTGAAGTTTGCACACACTCCCACAGACATAGAGGGGTTCTCTGAAAAGTGAACTCATGCTGAAGAAGAGCAAATGAAGACAGCATTATGTACTGGTCACAGTATAATCCTCATCCTTCCTTACAGGTATAAAAATGAGTCTGTACTCCGTCTTCTTAATTTGGAATAATTTCCGTAGGATTATGTTGACTTTCAACTTTTTCATTATCTTGCATGTTTTGGTCATTTCTCACTATCACAGATGTTGCTAAGATGTGCAAGAGCAGAAATATGGTATTGAAATTGGAGGGTGAACAAGTTAAGAAGCATGATGCTTTGGCTGTATCATGCTCTGAGGCCTCTGGCAGCAGGACATCTAGGTATGGAGCTCCATCAGCAGACTCAAAACTCACATTTGTGAAAGAAAACTCACCAAACTTGTGGCTACGGATCTGTCTGGAGATTGTGAGTTGCATATATGTTTTTATAAATTTTATCCATTTTAAAATTGCAGCAGGAAGCTAAGGTGGGGAGGTATGACAGGGCATGAGCAAAGGCTGGGTGCTAGAGAAGAGAGGCAGTAAACAGCTTTGAAGTGAACACTGATTTTAGCCCATAGAGTTCTTTGTTATAAGAAAGTGATTCCTCTTGAAAGACATGGTCTTTTTCTTAGTGTCATATGACAGGGCTGACTTTCTCAGTGGAACCATGTTAGCTGGAAAAGTTTTAATCTACATTTCTTTGCCTTAGATCACGGATTGAATCCCAAAGCATTAAACCAAAGAAATGCTTCTTTGGGGACAAGTTTCTGAGTATACAAAACAAGAACTTCCCCTCATTGGCCATGATTCTCCCATAAGCCATTCACTCACTGTCAAGAGTAGCTGCTGATGTAGATTGGTGCCACTGGATGACCAGAGGGAGACTGTGGAAGAAACAAGAAATGTGAAATTGTATAAATCCATCTGATTTCATAATTGGTTTTCTCTCTGAATGCTTGAAACAACTTTCTAGTGTAAAGATAGTGCACAGATTGACTTCTGATCTATAACCTCTTTCAGATTTTGTGCATTATATTTTAGGACTTGACTGAAGGACTCACCAGTAAGATGATTAGAACTATAGTGACTTCTTTATTGACTGGCGTTCATAAGTTGTACCTCTTTGTCCTTCCAGGTCTTGAGAAATATGATTTGATCATGTTTGGGAAATGGAATAAACTATACCAGAAGACCAGTGTAATCATGTCATTTAACTCTGTGTATATAGATAATAAATAGAAAAACTTTAATGGAAACATCAATCTTCATAAAAATGTGTTAACACTATTGCCAAGTTTGTTAAGTGGACCAAATATTAAGCTATATCCAGAAAGATGTTCCAATCAATCAGTAATTTTAAGGGATGAGACCAAGGAAAAGCAAAGCATCATGGAGAAAGCTGATTCCATGGCAAATGATCAAAGAAATGAGGAAAAAGTAACTGCAATACAGTGCTTTTAGTCACATATCTCAAATGCATGAGAAGATCTGAAGATGTGCATGAACTCACAGCACAGAAAAAATCAGAGAACTGAGCTGTTTCCAGCTGGTATAGGCAGATCTTGTTTGTAGTACTCCTTGTTGTGTTCCTCTAGCTGAGCATCACTGTGGTATAGAGCAGAAATAGAAGAAATCAGCTGTGCATAGGAAGGAGAAAAATTTAAATTATGGGGAATTCTGTCTCTTTCCCCTCTATTCCCTTGCTATTTGGTCATGGCTGACAAAGGTATGAAACCCTTATAAAACATATAGTAGAGGGAAATTCAGGAGAAATGAAATGAACAGAGAATGAATCTTTTGCCTTCCAGAGATTAGATTTCATTATGCTGAGAAGTTTCTCCTGTGAGGACTACATTTGTCATCCTGTACAATGAAAACTGGTTTTGGACAGTTCCATCTGTAAGTAACACTCCACCATGTAAATGCTGGGCTGGTATTCATTGTGCCACA
>VZTR01030512.1:222988-225488 GCA_013400775.1 Chaetops frenatus
TTTTTTTTGTTAATAAACTATTTTTATCTTTGAAGTTTAGGCCTGTTTTGCATTTCTCTTAATCCTTATTCTCATAAAATCACTGCGCTGCACTCTCGCCTGGTGTGAGCAGGCGAGCAGGTGAATGTGAAACCGCTACATTAAATGGTGTTTCTGCCCGGTTTCGAACAAACCCATGACAACAATGAAAACTGGTTTTGGACAGTTCCATCTGTAAGTAACACTCCACCATGCAAATGCTGGGCTGGGATTCATTGTGCCACAGGAAACAGGCCTGCATTTCTAGAGCTACTTTCCACTTTGTCTTACTTGCTCACAGGTTTTTTCTATTTCTTTTCTTAAGTAAGCTTCTATCCACCCTTGTTCAGCAAATAGGATCTCATCAAGTGCACCATCTTCAACTTGATAGAATTGATTCAGATGCTGAATTATATACCAGGTAATTGGAATGACCTAGAAGAGAATGTGCCTGCATTTATAAATAGGATCTGAACTCAAGTAACATATAAGAAAGTAATAAACTAATCTCCAGATTTCCTGGTAGAGTCTAATTATCAGCATCCAACATCACCTTGGTTAGGTTGCTCCCCAGGCATAAAATCCAATTTATTACTTTTCCTTTTAAATAACAAATTATTCTATTTGCCTTAGTCAGGGATTTATAACTGAAAGATTTTGGGACCTGTTTTAGAGAGACTGGGATTGTTTTACTATTCTATTACTTTTTGTGTTGTAGCATGGCATTATGACATGGGAAAATTGGTAATTTTTTTAAAGGTTAGCTTTCTGGGTTCCTGTTATCAGACTCTTTATACAGAAGATTTTCTCATGAAACTCCCCATACAATGATGTATTCTTGGCTTTTCACAATACATTTTGAGTATTATGAGTTTGCAATTTTCCTTAGATATTTCCTCAAATCTATTTTCAAAATTCAAAAGTTTTCCATCATTGTTGCTTTATTACTATAATTCAATATATGAGATTTGAGAATAGTTATTCAAAGATATAGAAAGTGGTTGGAGGTTGGATGAGAGCTTAAGGGCAAAGAAATGACCAAACCTCTATATTTTGTAGGTATTTGGGTCTTTGCTTTAGTTGTCTTAGGGAGACCTTTTGCAGCAAAACAGACTGAAATGCATCACTTTAGCACATGCAAAATAAGTTATTAGGGAATTCATCACATGCTTTTGTGTGGAAAACTGTAGAACCTACAAATTTTCAAATGCGGCCTGATGTTTGGGATTTTTTTCCTCCTGATTTTTTGGCTGTTCTATAGTTAGATGAGATGTCAGAACAATGGACCAGAGCTCAGGGTTCTGGAGAGATGCTTGCACTTACTTGACTTCCATTATTTTCTCACCTCTTTAGGTCTGAACAAGTTCTTGAAATGCTGTCAGGTAAAAAATTGTCCTTGTCTCTAACTAACATAATCATCTGGCCATGTCACCCCAATCTGTTCTCTGCCAGCCATGGCTGTGAGTGATAATTGCTTTTTTCTAATCTCCGTCTGCTAAAAATTAAGTGGAGTAAATTTTGCACAGAAGGAGGATCCTTGACAGACATGAGTCCCTAGAGCTCTAGACTATCAGCAAACCTGCAGTCTGCAACTACAGATAGAGGCCAAACTTAAAATGTTTATATGTATGGTCTAGACAGTCCCAAGGTTGATTTTGGGTTTTATTAATGTTTCAGTTAAAAAGTGTGTCTGGATTAAGGTTGAATACTTTCATAAATTTTCAAAATTTTCATCCATAAAAACTTATATAAAAGATATATGTATGATTTACATCAGCTATTCTTTTTTTATACATTCAAAAAGGCTTTCCAAAAAACTTGAACTTTGGAGTGAAAATGTGGAAAAGAAGTCCTAAGTCACCGAGTCACTTTCAAAAATTGCAGCTTGCTATTGCATTGCCATACCATAAATCAACCTGCACTCCTCTTGTGTATGTGGTGGAACAACAATGTAGTAACTGGCAGTGTGAATTCATTGCATATCTATAGAGGGATTTATTGCCTGTGCTTTATTTTCTCCCCTAACACACTCGTAGTTTTCCCAAGCAAACATTCTTAAGATTCCACAAGCTTGTTTTTGTTGAAATTTAACCTTTCTGATCCATCTCATATTTTTTCTCTAAGAAAATATCTACCCCATTTTTTTGTCTCAAAGGGGAAAGCAGTGTCTTTCAGTGCTTCAACAGGCAAAAACATTTTGAAGAATAACCTGCTAAGACTAAGACACAGAAATGTTTGAATACTGGGATGCTATACAGGACCTGTCAAAACCCTTAAATCAGTGATTCTTCCAGGCACCACTCCTGCAGAGGGACACCTGGAGTCAATTAGTTCAGATTAAGAGGAAAGAATATATACAGGTTCTACCCTTGCATGGTAGATGAAGTGAGTTGGCTCTTTTCCTTATAGCTGAAAAGAATAATGTTTGGGGTTGTATTTTTTTTTTTTTTTATAAACATGTGTGACTGGGAACAGTCAAACA
>VZTR01030512.1:230488-234348 GCA_013400775.1 Chaetops frenatus
ATCCGCTGCTCTGAGACTGAGGGGAAAGTATATGCAAAATAAGCTTAGTAACAAAGCACAGTATGGAAGACTTAAAGAGCCAATTCTTTGCTTTTTGTCAGTTTTTCAAGACAAGCTCTTTGATATCGATTGGACTGAAGCTTTTCTTGCACATGTGCATGCAGTTCACTTGACAGAGGCATTTGGAGCACAGAACATTTAAACCTAAATGACTTAAAAGTTCATGATGGTGTGAGCAAATAAAAATTGGTTTTGCTAGGGAAATTTGGACAAATTTTTGGTAAACACTGTCATCAGCTCTTTACTTTAGAATAATGACAGATGTCTCTGCATTGCTAAGATAGCTTTCTTATGCTAATACAGTTATCTGGAATATGTTACACAGGAAAAACAAAAAATGCCCATGAAGTCAAAAGCTCAGTGTTTTACAACAATGCACTTCAAATCATCTCTTTTATCTAGTTCTATGAGAATAAGATATGAACTTTCCTCCAATTCAATAACATACTCCTTTACAACAAAACTCTGCTATTGGATATATGTGATGCTTTCATTGTTTCACAGGGAATGGTTTTCACTAGGCTTAAAATGATATCTTTGTTTGAAAGCATTTGAAATAACATAATGGAAGTAGCAAGAAATGCAGATGGATGGGTGACGTGAACTTTGGTTTTGAATAAATGACATTGGTAGGCTTTTTGATCTCAGATACCTTTTGGTTATGCTGAATTTCTATGCAAATTTTAAGAGTTTTTAAGATCCCATCCAGCTGGCTAAAGTGCAAGTTCTACTATTAGCCAAGAAAATAAAACTTCAACATGCAAATGGCCCAAGAAATGGGTCTTTTTGCCTACTGTATCTATTTCAAGGAATTTTGAATGTTGGCTGGCAGCCAAGGCTGTTGCAGAGTTCCAGTGGTAAAACTTGTACCAGAATAGACCCTGCCCACACACAGAAATCTCAGGACTATTTAGCTTGTCAGTCCTAATTTCTCTCCGTGGTTGAAATCATCTCCTGTAATACACCCGTTGATGAAGCATATCACCCTTCAGCAAACATGCTCATTCCAACAGAATATTCTTTTTCATTGCACTTGCAAAATGATTTAAGATGAGGATCTTAATGTGTTACGCCTCCCTGAAACCTTAACTGTTGTTTCTATCACTAGAGAACTGGAGTTTATATCAGATGAAAAAAGATGCAACTCACTTATTTCCAAGCTTTTGGTTGTGCATCTGTCATGGTTTAACCCCAGCTGGCAGCCAAGTACCACACAGCTGAGCACTCACTTCCCTTCTGCCCCCATGGTGGGATGGGAGGAGAGTCAGGAAAGAAAAGAAAATAAAACCCACGTTTAATAATTATGGCAAAGTGAAATATGATAATGATACTAGCACTAATAATTGTAATAAAAAGGAGAGGGAAAGGAGACAAAGCCCAAGAGGAACAAGAGATGCACACTACAATTGCTCACCACCTCCTTCTGGAGGCCTAGCCTCCCCCTGAGCAGTGATCATCTCCCTTCAAATTAACTCCCCACAGTTTATACACTGGACATGATGTATTATAGTATGGAACATCCATTTGGACAGTTTGGGTCTTTTTCCCTGGTCATGATCTCTACCAGCTTTTTGTGCACGTCCTTGCTAGCAGAGCACGAGACACTGAAAACTCCTTGCTTCAGGGTAAGTACTACTGGGCAGCAGCCAAAACATCAATGTGTTATCAGTATTATTCTCCCACTGAATCCAAAACACAGCATTGTACCAGCTACAAAGAAGAAAATGAACTCTGACCCAGTAAAAACCAGAACAGTATCTAGATGAACTGAGGCTTCTATTGCTGCAGACTGGCTAGAGACTGGCTAATCATTTCCATTAAGAAGGTTTTCCAGTTTGTTTTTCATAAAACCCAAAGTTCACTAAAACCTACTGAAACTGCAGTGGTTTTTAGACATAAATTCATTGCTCTCTTAAAACTAATTTGTGGACTTCCCATAGTCTGTTGATTGAAGTCTAATAGCCTCAGGAGTATTTCTGTGATCCTCAGAATTTTTTGAAATTAGTCACTGTACCTCAAGACATGTTAATTTTGTTACCTTTCCCACTGAAACCACAAGTAAAAAAAAGCCTTTTATCATATGCAAAATAGGTTCATGGTCTTATATGTTGACTTCTTTTTTCCTTTTATAATGTATAGTGCAGATGACTTGTAAAGAGTTAGGTGCTAGGTCCTTCATAGTAATTTTTCCTAAGTGCATCACTATTGCCCAGTATATAAGGTGTTTCAGACTGCTGACTATATTTTTTATCTTATGCTTTGTATCAGCAGATTTCAGTATGACTCTAGTAGCTGCTATGAATCTGGGTTGCATACACCAGTGAATGTGATCATTTTAAACTGAGAGCAGAGGCATCTTTTGTAAGGAAGTCCTCATTTGGTCTGCAAGATAAATTTCTACTTACAACCAACTTCTGTACTCTTGGGGTTGGTTTTGTGTGGTTTTTTTAAAGTGTTTTGTTACAACTAACTTCATTTGTCACAATTTCCTTATTTGGAAAAAAAATAAAGTCTTCAAAATAATACAATGGCATTCAGCTTTCATGCTAACATTTTTCCATTAAATGCATCAGAGTGATTTATTCTATAAAAATTTATTTATTACACTTTCAAAACTAACTATGAACTGCAGATGAAGTGTAGCAGAGGATAGCATTTTTATTTGCACAAAAAGAGAAGAAATGTGAGAAGAAAGTACATTTTTTCTTCAATCTAATTACCAAGATAGAAGAATACAATCTTGGTTGAATACATGCTGAGTTAAGTCTTTGGAGCAGAAAACTACCTTTGTTTTTGTGTATTAGTGCAGCTGTGAGTCCATTCAGTTAATTTTCCTATCTTTCCATCAGTAAGTGGAAAACCATGTGATAGATGATTTTCTTTGCTCATAAAGGCATCCACCTGATTCTCTTTTTGAAATCAGGAAGCCATACTCATTCCTTGGGCAATTATTTTCTAATTTTCTGTCTAACAGTTAATACAGCTTTTTTCCAGCATGAAGGACACTCTTCCCAGCCACCATGTGTGTGAGTGCATGTCTGCACATGTGTTGTTCTTTAGTGCATGAGAGGAAAGGAAGAGATTTTGAATTTGGCCTAGGATTTTGAGTCACTAAACCTCTCTTCTCTGAAAAATATTATGAGCTATGAATAGCTAAGTACACTTCAGTGTGTACATTATTAGACTCTTCCCTTTTTTAAGTCAAGTGGCACTCAGTGAGCTGAAGATACTGAAGGAAGAGAACTTAATTATCTTTTAAATCTACGAAAAAAGAGCTAGGAATGGCTTTGATGTGTTATTGTGGCTTTACGTAGGACTGAGACAAGCATGTGTTTAAACTGTTTAAAGTTGTGTGTGTAGCGGTTTCACATTCACCTGCTCGCCTGCTCACACCAGGCGAGAGTGTAGTGTAGTGGTTTTATGAGAATAAGGATTAAGAGAAATGCAAAACAGGCCTAAACTTCAAAGATAAAAATAGTTTATTAACAAAAAACAACAGAATCAAAATCAACCCCCAGGTGGTTTCTTCTTCCTCCCCCCAGCCCCTCACCCATGATGGTTCCTTTCTCCCACCTCATTTATCTTCCTTTACCACCATCCTTCTCACCAACAACACAGAGAAACAAACTTAGAAAATCCCTGGTCAATTTACCACTCTTAAAATAGGCTTTCATCAGTCCAATTGGAAGAAGAGTCTCTCTTGTCTCACTATGGAGATTTTCCCACAAGAAATACAAGTCTCTCGTGGAGTTCATGTCACCGTGAACTCCCGCCCAGAAAGGATATTAGTTCACATGTGA
>VZTR01030512.1:242080-257613 GCA_013400775.1 Chaetops frenatus
AGTTTTATTTGTTAAATAAATACAGAATTCAAGGAAAAAAAAGCAAAATAGATGGCTTTTTTAATGCTAAGGTTTTTGTTTTTAGTACTATTTCTTTTCTAGAAAGGTTGTTCCTAAAATTATGCTAAGATTATCTTGATATAGGAAAATGCTTGCATGACAGCAACATTACCCACTCAGTTACCTCCTTATACATAGGTCTATGTTTAGTGGCAAAGAGGATTTAGGATAATAACATAGCAGAATCATAATGTGCACTAAATTATTACACGGTTAAGTGCTGTCTTGCAAATGACTGAAGAGACCTGGGAAAAATGTAGAGTGTATAGATATTTTGCCTGGAAGAGTTTTTGCAGAGAGATGCTAGATGTAAACTAGTGTATTCCTTAATTTACTTGCACAAATTTTTCTCAAGAAGTTCATATGGGATTAAGTGCTGCCTCAACAAGATGTGAATTAGCATCAAAGAAAAGGTTGAGTTTTCTCTGAGTGAGAGAGAAATTGCCTTTTATAATCTGTTAAATATGACAACTTTGGGTTTTTTTCTTTTTTTCAGTTTGAGATCCTCTGATAAAAATAGTAAACCATATGAACTATTGTATTTGGGAAACCACTACTCAACTATGATGACATGTAACCGTTCAGGAAGTTTGTATAGGGGAGATAATGACTGTAGACCAAACAATTATACTGGTTTTATCTGTATACTCCTAATTCTTCAAAGGGGCTTCTAAGTACCATAATAGAGGCAACATTGTGTATCACACCAGCCAAATTCAAGTGTCTAACAAATCCAAAAAACTTCTTTGTTATGTAAAATTGTAGTGTAGACTCAGTTTTACAAAACCAAATTTTTAGGTGCCTTCATTTCTTCTTCGCAAGCAAACAACTGCTTCCCTCACAACAGTTTTGTGCTTCTGACTTGTGTCTATCCTGTGCCCATCTGAAACCAAAGGTCCTTGAGACCAAATTCTTTGAAAGGCCTCAAATAGATAGTTTTGCTTGGAATACTCGTAATACTGAGAATGCAGACTCCATCTGAAAAAAAATCCTGCTAAAATTAATGTTTCGTAGCCTTAATGAGATAAAACCAAGAACCTTGGATTTCCTGGCTCGTTTGAAGTTTAGACTCTTATGTTCCACAAGACTAACCTTCAACCAGCCATTTGGCAAGAACCACACCATCTCTGGCTCTGGGGTCAGGATGTTAGAGAACAAAGATTTTAATGTTCACAGGTGCTCTTTGTTGACTATTCCTGCATCATCCAATGGCTGCTAATGCAGAAAGCAAAAGTGAGGTTAGGAAAAGAAATCTGACTATCCCAGTGTCTTAATCAGTGGAACTTCATGTTGTGTTCATTAGCTCTCCTTTTATAAGTCCATTTGAAAAAGGCAAGGAAATAAGCTACTTGGCAAAACGTGTTTACGATAAGGACTCCAATATTTCGGTTCTATCCACCACCCAAGATATCTTTTCTATACCTCTAATCCTTGCTGTCGTAGTGCAAAGAATTCTTTTGTTTCACAAGACTTCCTAATCTTTTTACCTAACACATGTCCTGAAATCTGTGAAGTCTTGAGTAAGGAACAGGCTCTGGACATAACACCTGCAAATTGTTATGGAGACATTCTCAGTGGAGGCAGTAGGCATAATTATATAAAGAATGAAACTGTGGGTCCAACCTTGAAACTGGTTAAATAAATATGCACAGATGTCCTGCTTAGTAAAAATAAGCTGAATGATAAATATCTCTCTCTGTCTAAAAGAATATGAAAGGATTAAGGATTTAAAAGAAGAGACAATAGCAAGGAAAGTGTGGGAGAAGCAAAGCAAACTTTTTTTTTTTTTAAAGCTGAAAGCCCACAGTTGCATTAATTTAAAGGGTTTGTTCAATTGGCTCTGATTAATGATTAATTATTTTGGGCTCACTCACAGCAGCTGTAAATACTTTTTTCTTCAGAAAAATGTGCACTCTGCACCTGTTTGAATAAGATTAAACTTTATTAACCTTCTAATAAACTGTGCAACCCTTATCAACCATCTTAAATATATAGCCATGTTAATACTTAGGGCATCAAATATGATTATATCCTCACAGTGAAGTATTAACAGGGTCAAAGACACAGAATTTTGTAAGAGGCTTTAGTGCTCCTTTGAGGCTTGGCTTCATAGCACCAAAAAAGATTAATTTTTTAATCCAGAGGTGACCAATACCAGGTTTCTTTTCCCAGCTGATGTAGCTTACATCTTTCCCTGGACAGTTCCTGACTTCTTACAAAAAAACTTCTAAACAAAAGAGTGGTTTAAAGTTTTTAGTTTCCTAAAGGCAAATAATAGCATCAAAGGAGTCATAAAGGACAGCAACTGCAATAAGTAGTTCTGATCATCTGGTAATTTGATTTTTATGGAACAAAGATACATGAGCATGCTTCATCTGTAAGAGCCTGTGGCCTATGACCATGCAAAACTATTTCAGATTTATCTGACAAAGATGAATTCTAGACTATCCTGAATATTCTCAGCATTTTACAATGATTTTAAATATTTAACGATTGAAATAATTTGGAATCCAGGCTTAAAAGCAGCCAATATATTATTTAAGGCTACAGAATTTTGTACAAATGCTGAAACATCTTAATAGTTAAATTAAAAAGAATTCTCTTTTTTTACTAATACTGATTACGTCCCTAGTAGCTCTTTCATAAAAAAGGGTTCAGAACACAGAATATATGTTACAATATAAGCTTCCTTTTGCATATCACAAACCATGGATCCAATTTTTTCTTTGGCAGTTGTAGTGCTGGATAGATGGTAGATAGATTTCAGCATGAGACTAACTCTGCTGAGAAAGTGTAGTCAACAATCTCCAAACTTCCACATTTCCTCAGTGTTTTTTGCCTCATTAAATATGTTTGTAATAGGTCTTCAATTCCATAAACATTTTGGTTAGTAAATAAAATTTAAACAGCAAATTGAATTTACTCACTCATTTCTTTGACAGGTTTATGTATTAGTGCAGTACAGTAAACAAATTCTTATAATTATCTCCTAGGCCTCTTACACTCTGAAGTGGATATTTGGTTCTTTCACTATTACCCCAAATTTCAATCCATGCTACATGTTCTCATAATTAATGATTCTTTAAAGCTTATCATTAAGGAAAGGCCTGGAGAGAAAAGAGTTGTGTTTAGGAGATGCATTTACCTCTGTTCTTTTATGCCACTACCTGGCTTTAACTGGATGCACATCTACTTCCATTTGTCATCTTGGTTGTTTTCATGTGAGAATGAGAACATAAGAATAAGGTAATGAAAACAACCCTTGTAAGGACTGTAAGCCAAAATCCTTGCTTTCCTTGTGAGGATTTTAGCACACTGAACCCCTGTACTACCCTACTTACTCGTGGGCACGCCTTGCCTTTCAGAAGCTCGTGCCTTTCCCTGCAGCTCCCTTTGTCCTCCATGAAAGGTCACAGCTGCAATATGAACTCTCATCTTCACACTGTGCAACAGCTCCAAATCAACCAACTGGTGCAAACACCACCTGCAAACAAGTGCTCACCTGGAGGTACAAATGACCCACTGAGCCTAAGGAAAAGGGTAATGCCAGTGTCTGCTGAGGTGATTTGTAGTGACACAAGCCCAGCTAGGTAACACTTATTCTTATATATATATGCCAGTGTGGTTTTTATTTGGCTTTCACTGTGATGAATCATAGCTCTAGAGAACACCTCAGTAAATCAGTGACGCTTGCATAAGATAAAAAAATAACTTTTCTTCATATTAGAAGAAAAGACAACATTTGGCAAAAATTTGGGGAAGTCAGTTTAGAGTCTCTGCAGCAGCAGTAGGAATTCTGCATCACACCAGGTACCATTTGCACATGGCCCAGTGCATTCTCAGCTTTCTGAAAAGTCAACCTCCACATGCCTACGGATCTGGAAATATTTAGAACTGAAAACTAACCTAGAATTGATAGCAATGTAACTGCTTTGACCTTAACAGTCCTCTTTTTTGGCTTATGAAGACCAAACTCAGAGTTAATCCATAAGAAAAGAAATTCCAAAATGATGATAAGTGTACTGATTTGGGATTCTAACACTGAGTCAATAAGAGGAAGAAAATGATATTTTTCCTCACCTTCCTCACCAATATCTCCTGAGTAACCAGCCTATGGAAAAGGCATAGTAAATTAGCATATTTACACCTTTGGTTTTCTATCACAAGTGTTGCCCTGTTAGCAGTATTTAGGTAGGACATTCTAATGTTTGGAAAACTCAAATATATTCACTGGTAAACAGCTCACAAAAACTGTATTTAATAGACTGTCTAGAGCAAATATGATGGCAATTACAGCTAATTTATATTAAAGAATATCTTGAGAACAGCAATTGAAAACACTATATAAATTGGTGTAATATTATTTTTTCATTACGGACTTTTTTTGAAGATGACATTAATAAATGAAATATATAGAGTGGGAATATGTTCATAGTAAATTAATGATGGCTTTATTTTACCAGTTGTGGTTCAATTCCAGATGAGTGCCAGTATGAGAGGGGTAGTTAATTTGATTTAATAGAGGTCAAAAAACCCAGCAGACTGAATCTGTAGAAGGCTGACATGCCTGAATGTGACAGAAGAGCTTACTGCCACACACATGTGATTAAAGACATTAGAAAGAGACTGTTATTAGTATTACATTATCTCTTGCTCTCCTAGAAATTAATTTTTTTCCTATGATTTATGGCCTTTAATTTAACTCATTCTTGTTTACCTGAGTTTGCCGAATCCTTGGATGAAAAGAAGAATCATGTGGAAAGAAATTACTCGTTATTTTCTGAATATGTCAAAATTGATCTGACATGTTAATGGTTTGCATGGGCAAAGGAAGTGGTGAAAGCTTCTGGCAGGAGAAACAGATGTGTGTGACAAAAATTTTTCAGACAGGAATTTTGTGCACAGCTAAAACCAAGTGTGTTTTGATGTTTCTAAGGCAGAAAAGAATAAAGTTTCTGTAAGAAAGGCTGAGTTGACACAGGTTACAGTGATCACTCAGGGGTCATAATCTGCTTTTTTCTTTACATTTTACAAAATGCCTTTGAGGGATTAAGAAGTTGCTGAATGCAATGTGAATCTGTGAATGCAGATAATGTGAATGGCAGCAGCAAAGTCTGGTACTCTGCTAATTAGAGAACACCTGGAACTGATCTTAGTGAATTGTGATGGAAAATAGTGTTGCAGTGCAGATTCTGGTTTATAAGGCAAATTTCTATCTGTGATATACTTGCATATCCTGATAAACTTGTCTCTTTTGGTTTTTTAATCACCCCAAATACTAAACCAAAGAGAATAAGGAAAATATTTTCAATTAAGTTTCTGCTGTGGTTACATTCTGCCATCTTTTTGTAAGAAGCAGAATTCAAAATAAAGTTTAGATATCTTAAGTCATTTGTATTTTAACTCTTAATTTCTCCAGTTCATAAAGTAGATCTTTACTCCGGAAAGGCTTATATAAAAAAATGACAGATATAAAGGTGAATGAGAGTCTTGGCAAAAAATGAGTCAATACTCTGTAGATTAATTCTCATTTGTGGTGGTTTGCTGAAGAGTTCTGTTTGGGTTTTAATTGTTCTTTGCAACTTCTTCCCATATAGAAAAACAATTTCTGTTGCCCTACTGTGTCCCTTTTTGAAAACCGTTAATCAGATGGGATTTAGCTTCCTTTTTATAGCATTAAGAATCAAACTCCTAGGGAAAAAAATTAATTAGGTATTTACATTGGTTTTTTGAAGGGCATTAAAGTCCTTCCAATAGCTCAGGGAGGTGGCTTACACAGAGCATTTGGAGTGTTTTCTTGCTATATGCACAGTCTAAACAATCTGTCTCAGACTGGAAAGGCAGTTGCATGTCTGTAGAAGATCTGTTAGCGGTCTTGTTTTTCTTCCCCCAAAAATATTTCAATGGCAATTTCGTTGTGGAAAAAGATTTTCTCAGAAAACTTTGTTTCAAATGTTTTATATTTCAAAACAGTAGAAAAATCTCTGTGGGTTTTTTTCCTCACTCCACTAGTCCTGTTCTTTTATGCCAGAAAGGAAATGGGAAAATACTTTTGTTTTTCATCAGACATGTGTTAAAATCTAACTAAAGAAATACAACGTAGTAAACAGGTTCAGGCAAAGCATATGTTTCAAGGTGAAAATAAAAGGGAAAGGTTTTCTATGAGAAATCTAAATATTTCCAAAATAAAACTTAATGACTACCTCAATATATACAAAAGTTCAATATTTAAAATCAATGATTATTTGATTTTTAAAAAAATAAATAATGAGCTGTTAAAACAGGATATGCATTTAGAACAGAGTTAAAATACCATGGTGGATTAACCGTGGCTGGACATCACATGTCCATAAGCCACTTTATCACTGCCCTCCTCAGCTGGACAGGGGACAGAAAAAGATAAAGAAAAGCCCATAAGTTGTGATAAAAATAGGGGGAGAACATTCATCAATTATTGTCATGGGCAAACCAGATTTCACTCAGGAAAAAATTAGCAAAGAAATTAGAATTGGATAATGTGATATTAAAAAACCCAATCTTAAAAACTACCTTCCCTCCACCTCTCCCCTTTTTCCAAGGCCCAGCTTCACTCCCAAATTCTTTATTTCTTCCCCTGCAGTGGCACAGGAGGACAGGGAGTGGCAGCTGCAGTCAGTTCCTCACATGTTGTCTCCACTGCTCCTTCTCCTGCAAGGGAGGACTGCTCACACTGTTCCCCTGATCCAGAGTGGGGTCCCTTCCACAGGAGACAGTCCTCCCATGAACTGCTCCAGTGTGGATCCCTTGTGGGGTCCTGCCAGCAAAACTGCTCCAGTGTGAGCTTCTCTCTCCACAGGTCCTGCCAGGAGACTGTCCAGCCCTCCTTTAACCCTCAAGGGAGAAAGGCAAGGCCTACTGGGGAACATGAACATTTTTGACCATGAAATCAGAGAACCATATCATTTTTCTTTCTTATGAGAGTCTTATTATTCTTATCACTCTTATTTCCTTTTGAAGATAAGTCTCTGAGGAAAAATTTGCAGTGAAATATTTTACTAAATGGCTTAGAAAGACAAAAGTTGTGCATGCTTCTTATTCATGTCATGACAAATCTGATAAGAATTTGATACTTGAGGTCAGTTGTATGGAAGGATGCCTGGTATTGAAATACATTTTTATTTTGTTGCACTTGATTTTTATTTGTTCTCTGGTGGACTGCAAGCCAAAAAATCCTCTCACCAACTGTAATATGCAGCACAGAATGTACATAAAAAACCTGAATTGGTTCTAAGGGAGTAAGTATTTTCCAACAATGTAAAAGATTTGGGATAATAGAGGGGAGAAGAAAGCTCTTGTGTGGCATGGGCAGGGATTTTAGGAAATATATGGAAAGGTGCCTTTCTTCCACAAATGATTTTTTTTCCTTAGGTATAATTAGGGTCTGTTTTTTTTCCAGTAGCAATGTAATGGGGAGCTTTGCAGTTCAACACATATGTTGAGTGTATTTGCTCTTGTGAAACTCATAGAAAACCCTTATGTTCCTTCTTGAAGCAAAATAAACCTGAACTCTGACAGTCTTTTGTATCTCTCTCTGGTATACTCACATCTGGAGCAGCTTTACAATTAGATTATCATCTTCCATTAAGATACAAGTTTTGATTCAATCATTATCTCAAATTAATTAAGAGACTTTTAATCATCATATTCATCAAACTCTAGGATCATTATGTTTTCCTTGATCCTTAAAATTGCCTTTGTCAGTCTGGAATTTCAAAGCAGGGCTGTACAGTCATTGCAAAACTTGCACTTTCACCTCTGTAATAATTTTTTGTGGTGCGGACTCCTCTCAGTCTGGTTTAGATGGGATTTTTTTTAAAACTGACTTTTAAGGACATTTACTGTCTCTATGTATAAGACTACTTTCATTTTCCCACAAATCTTCATCATTTTTCTTCTCCTGTAATGCATGAAACCTTCAATTTCTGTCTCAATTTATTACCATATCTCCGTATCTTTAATCTGAAGGTGCATTTCTAAGATCCTTTTGTGTTCTGTCTGCCATACTATGTTGATTGGAACATCCAATAAAAGGGCAGGATTGATGGATTGGTACTGAACTTGGTTAAGGAGAAAATTGGAAGAGGTTAAAATGGTTGGAAAGGTGCTCCAATTTTCGGCATAGTAATGAGAAAGAAAATGGGATCATATGAAGGGAAGTTCAGAAGAAAAGAAAGTCTGGCAAATGAAGTTAACAGACCATGAATTGTGTGTGGAGGAATGCAAAAGAATGGGGAAATAATATTCAAAAATTAGATCTGTGTATTGATTTGCTGAAAAATGTAAAGCTGAAGAGGATCCTGAGAACTAAAAGGACTGTTAGTCTAGAGGGCATTTTCAAACTTTTTCCTCCAGAGAGTATTAAAAATCTTCTATGAGGTTTTACTCTAGGACCTGTTTTTCAACCTAACTTCTGTGCAAATTGTCTGACCCTTAAGTTGAAAATACTGCGAATAGAAGAGGCCAATTTTTCTTCTCTGTCATTACAGTAAGATAACCAAAGATAGTATAGAAATATGACTAGAAATCTCACCACATTTTTGACACCAATGGGATAAGATGGAGGATTTTTTTCCTCAATTTAGCTTGCTGCTAGTAGCATCTGCTCTATTTCCCTGTATTAGTCTGTTTCCCCATGCTACTCATGTTATTTGTCCTTGGTGTTCAAAATAATCCATGCCCATGTTGAGTGCTGAACTAAAAATAATTAGCAAGGGTTGGTAATACTGGTATCTGCATCCACCTTTTGTTCTGGCTGCCTATTTTCATCCCTCTCATACTTGCCTCAGTCCATGTCTTTTTATACAGTGCAATACTTGTATGTGATTCTTAATCTGTGGGCACGAGGTAGAACTGCTTACAGGTCTTGGTATTTGATTACTGAAAATCTAACCAGATCTTGTCTAGTGAGAAGAAGGCAGCAGTCACTGTATGAGCATCACATGCAGCACAGGTTATGGGGTGTTTAAGCAGCTGAGGAGAGTCTATATTCATATCATGATGATCTCAGAGCTGTGCCTGGATGAGCCTTGTACACCTTTGTGTAGCCATTACTTCTGCTTACTTTGGAAATCATACAAATCCATAGCAGTGCATTAATCTTTTAGGTTCATATGGCATGTCTATTGATAATTTTCTTTTTCCCCTGTCCTGTTCCTTTCAACGTGCATGATTTGATTTTCATCAGCTTCACTGCTCTGCATGTTCTCTTCACTAGACAAAAGCCTCTCTGCAGAAAAAAGGAAGATTGAATGGTAAGTACTTCTTTGAAGTGAATCAGTCTGTGTTTATCAGGTAACTTCACTGCTGAAACATGAATAGCAAGAGGTGAATTACTGAGAAGATTGGTGTACCCTGGGGTTAAATACAGCTATCAGTGAATGGAAGTTTTATCAGGGAGTTAGGTCTCATCTATCTGAGCGTGAACCCAAAAGGTCAGAGAGAAGATTGGTAGAACTCAGGTGCTGCACTTAAGAAAGAGCCTGGTTAACAGTACCAATTTTCCAAGGAAGAAGCTGTGATGCAGACAGAGACAGTACTTTAGAGCTTAGGCTGGGGAGGCATTGCAACCTAAGCAACTTAATGTAAAAGGTTTCAGTGTATTGGAAGGGCTACCAACCACCATAAAAATAACTACGAAGTACCTCAGAAAATTACTTCAAATGTTTATTGTTCTTTTCATGGCTAATGTCAGCCATGCCTTTACTGTATAAATGTGATGGACAAGGAGGAATGGTCAATATTTGTCAGCAAAATCTGTGAGCTGGTACCAAATAGAAGACAGAAGACAGTGTGCATGCCTTCTCAGTCTTGAGGTCTGCTTCTCCCAGAAAGTATCTCTAAGTCAAATGAAGATATAATCTAGGAAGCTATGTAAATCATTTTAATCCTTCCCTTGAGAGAAAGCACCTATATAGAAAAAAAGAGTTGATCAGACCTGCATAATGCAATGTTGGCTTTGTTCTAAGAAAATACAGATTCTTTTTTTTACTATGGCAAGTATCCTGTGTTCTGGAGTTCTGTGGTTTGGGTTGTTATTTTGTTATTTTTTTAGGTTTTTTTTTAACCCTGAGAAGACTGCAGTTCATAACTTTTGCACAATGTGTTGCATTCAGCCTGTTGCTTTTCTGAAAGAAAACAGCATTTGAGGACAGGAACTGCTGTGCAGCATGAACTTTTAAACAAGGAATGACCTATTTTCTTGCTTCTATGCCCACTACCCCTTCCTTTTTACTGCCTAGAGCCACAAAAGGAGACTCAGGGAGCAAAGTTTTAGGAAACCTTTCCTGAGCTGGAGTAGCCATCTTGCCATTATATTTGTTGCTTTTCCTGTTAAGGCACAAAATGAACACTGTGCCTTAAGCCTTGCTTTTATACCAAGAATCCTCTCTCCATTTTGCACTGCTTAGGTTAAACAGCTGTTGCATTGTATGAGGAATGAAGATAAAAATGCAATGTATTAGCTTCCTTATATGTCAACATTTTGTGGTGGTGGGGACAATCAAATTTAGCTTCTAAACTATGCTATGTGTGGTCTGTTGTTTGGTAAGGTTGGGAGAGGGAAATGAAACTAATGTGTCAGAAATGAGATTGTGGATTGTGTTCATAAGAACTGTGAGCAAGGCAGGGTAAAAACTCAAAGGCATAAAAATAAATTAATACATTTTTGAGATTAAAATGATAAAGCACATATCCCAAAATGTGACTTGCGGATATGAATACAGATGCTGTAGAAAAATAAGAGTAGGCATTTATGTAGAAAAAACAACTAGATCAAAGGAAATGTACTCTGGATCAGATTCTCACAACCAGGGTGTATCATTGCATGGCTCTGGAGATGGAATCTCACACTCACTCAGCTTCCATTTACAGCTGGATTGCAGTAGTTCTGCAGCACAGAGGAGCCAGGATTTGTATAGATTTAGCTCCTTGGCACTGGAGGGCTAATAATAAGTAAAATTTTGGTCCATTGAAGAAGTATTTTAGGATTATTTTGAAGGCTAAAGTACTCACACTTTCAACACTGTTATGCAACCTAAACTAGTTTAGTTGGTCTATACAGTAGCTTATATTTGCTACTATATAAATAAAGAAAAGGGAAACACAATGGAACAATCATTTAATAAGAAATAGAAATGTAGGAAACCTTTGTTGTCCTTCAGTTACCATAATTTTATGCCACAGCAGGACATAAAGAAATCAAAATTACCAGTTATGCATTGTAAATACCCACAAAAACAGAATGCTTCTTATGCAAAAGAAAATGTTTTTCTGTAGCTGCCTTTAGTTTGCCTTTATTGTGTTTTGGAGGAAAGGTGAAAAAAGGCTGACCTCATCTACTCAGTCACACCCCAGTAGTTTCCCTTTATCAACATATGTGTCATATTTCTACTCTAAATAAATAATGTAAGCATTTTCAACCAGTGGGTTAAATTTCACACATCTTTTACTTTAAAAAATCCTAAGTTAATACATTCAAAAGAAAAGTAAGTTTTTGGATGGAAATATCCTTTCCAGTTTAAGTGATGATCTTTACAGATTTGAATGAAACTGATGTATGAGTTGGGAGTAAACTGAAGTTGATGCTAAATTAGTATAAATTGCAAGCAATTATACTTAAGTAAATCAAATTAAAACAATTCATTCTGATGCAAGTGAGCAATGACTAAGATCTTGGGTTACAGACTGCAAATTTAGAACAAAAGTTAACAGCTTTAGTCACCATTTTCTTTTTGCACAGGATATATCACTTTTCAGTGAGTCACATGCTGTGAATTGTGATTTGAGTCCAGATATTAAAGCCAGGTATCTACAGTGGCATCACTGTAAGCTGTAAGGAATTATAAAGCATTTGTCATCATTCAGAAAGATGCAGGTGTGTGCTGCCCCAAAGCCTCAGGGTATCTTCACACATAAGCATGACGATTGCTGCATTCTTTCAGAAATACACAGAAATAAAATATTGCATTGGTGTAGGTGGCAAGGTTTTGGTGGTGGGAGGACTGAATTTGTGGCCTGTGGGACTGCCCCAAGATGGACACAAGCTGGCTCCAGAACAGATCCTCTGCAGAGCACTGCTGAGTGCATACCTGAAGTTGGTGTCTCTAAAAACATTTAGGAGAAGAGAGAAATCATCAGTCAGACAAGAATGAGGGGAGATGGTGGCAAAGAGTGAGCAACAGCAAAGGGAACACTGAATTCAGAGAAGGAAAGCTCCAGATCAAGCTCCTCAAAGCACAAGAACTGTCCTTTCCAACATGAAGGAAGTCAAATGGGTGTGGTGGAAGGCAAGTGTGGATGAACAAGGTGCTTCTCACTGAGTCCTTTCCTGGTAAGGTCTGCTTGCAGGTTACTGTGCCAAGTGCCCCAGTAGTGCCATCACTTCCTCACTGGTGAAGCAGATGAGTAAAATCAAGTTATGTAAAATCAGGATACATAAGCAATCATATGGGAAACTAAAGTGCTCTCCTAACCTCCTTTAATGAGTAGTTGTAGAGAAGAGGGAGCCACTATTCTCAGACATGCACAATGAAAGGACAAGATGCAACAGACAAAAGCTTCAAAAAGAGAAATTACAACAGAATGTAAGGGAATAATTGTCACAGTGAGGGTGATGAAGGTTCAGGGGAGTTTGCACAGAGAATCTGTGAAATCTCTGTCTTTGGGGGTCACCTGAAATTCAACTGGATTTCACTCTGGACAGCCTTATCTAAGTTCCAAGTCAACCCTTTGCACAGGATATTGGATGACACAACTTCCCTGATCATCTAAACTGTTCAGTGATGCTGTGATGTCTGTCAGGTGCTCTGTCTGTGGGTGCTCCCAACAACCTTCTTTCCTGTAACCCATTTGTGGGAGTGCAGGCAGGAAGGAGGCAAAATTCACACCCTGAGAGGCTGGGAGTGCCTGGTCTCTATCAGCAATACCTGTCAGGAATGGAAGAATGACCAGGAGGAGGAAAGGTTCACCCTTCTGAACAAAGAGAAACTCGGCTGAGGTAGAGGAACTAAACACATACTTTCCCTTGGTTTGTGACTATGGGAAGTAATCTGGAAGTGTTGTCAATCAGTAATTCTGTAAATAATTAGCTCACCAAAAGTTTATCATTATTGGTTTTTTATTGGATCAAAAAGTAGACTAATATATAAAATAAAATGAACGATTCTTTTTTGTAACATACAATCATTCTTGGTGACAAGGATTTATTTGTTTACTAGTTTACTAATTTATTCCTAAATTTTTGTGTTAAGTATTTAAAGCATAAACATAACAAATTTAGCAAGTTGTATTATCTAACTTCAATGACATATCTTTAAGGTATTTATTTGGAGGCCAAATGTTATATTAAGAACACTGTCTCTGTGTTCTAGAGGAAAACCACTACATACTCCTTAAGCACAGCTCTATGTAAATATCACCCAATTAAGAATTTGTAAGGTTTTCTTTCAAGAACTTTGCCTTTATATTATTTTAATAACATTTTAATGAAATAGAATTAAATAATGTAAGAATTAATACTAAAAGCACATGCTCTAAAAAATGTTATTATTTCCAAGGAAATGACAAGAACTCACTTCTGAAAATATGAATATTGTTATTCTTCTCTAAGTAAACACCCAATATTAATTTTCTGATTTAATTTTTTCATGGAAGGATAGGATCTCAAGAACATAGCATTCAAGAGTTCATTACTGAGGCAAGTGTCTGGAAAGGATAATGTAAATAGTTCTACACTGACTCCTTCGAAGTGTGCCCACAGTCACAAATGTAGATTTTTACTTTTATTTTGTATCAACTCTTCCCAAACACTCAGCTAAAAAAAAAACCCAAACATGTTAAATGGCACTGTATCAAAACTCAAGTCTAAATATATCTTCACAAATGAGAGTATAAATTTAACTAACTTAAACAGCAGTATGCATACATCTTGCTTATTTTTTCATGAAGTGATGCCTTTTCAGTAAAGTATACAAAAAAAGTATACAAGAGCTTTTCTACAGACTTGGCTTAGGAATTCACAATTTGACTTAAGAACAGCTTTTTTACATTTTATTTGAAATTATGGCTCAAAAGACCATTATGGAAAAAGGATCACATGGCACTCAGGAATCTTTGCTGAATCTAGTGGGCAGTGTTACTTCCTTTTCACTTGTTAGAAAGCTGGCTGGGAAGGGAATTCTGTGGAGAAATTATAAGAAATTCCCCCCATCCTGCATGTATGAAGTTACTGAACTATGTGCAGTTAAGTTCAGCTCAAGCTTTAGGTTCCGACCCAGAGAATAAATGGAAGAGAAGGAAGATAAACAAGGAAGAGAGAGAATAAATATTTACATCGTATTCTATGTTAACAATGCTTCAAATACTGTATTATTCAAAAATAGAGGAAAATAATGCAAACCTCCCACAGTGCTAACAATGTATATAGGTCTGAATTTAAATATATGTAGTATATTTTTTCAAGGCCATCAAAATTTTCAGCTTCCATAACAATCTCTATTTCTCCTGTGTAAAGATTTATTTATACTCTACAAACAAAACTCAAAACATAGTTTTTGGTTCACAAGTAACTAGACTGATGTTAAAATATAATTGCTATTGCTTACATAATGACTGTTCTCTGAAGTGTATTCCCTGTAGCTTTGTGTATTTCTTATTCTCTCAGGTGTTTTGAGATTTTTCCATCTCTCAATATAGAAAATATAAAGCATGTTCTGAGTGCATTAAAAAAAACCCCAAAAACAAACAACATAGCAGTTTGGCATATGCTGCTTTTACCATTTGACTAACATTTTTTCACCAGTATGTGGTGTGAAAGTGTCTATCACAGAAAGTTGAAGGAAAAAAATTGTCTAGTTTCTTAATTCTTCACTCATAAAGGATCCACTTCAAGTCCTGTTGAAATCAAAGGATTTTTGGACAGCCATTGATGTCAAGGGAAAACGGATTCAGGTTTCCAGTAGGATTCTGGCAGGTTTTGTTACAAGGTAGAACTGTCCCACAGTGAAAGTCCACGGCTCAGACTCTGACTAGGACAGAAGAGTGTGTGAGAGGAGTGGGGATCTGTTGCTTTCAATTCTGCCACAATTGTATTTAGCTTAACAAGGCAAGAGCCAGATTCTGCACCTGGGATGGGGCAATGCTGGATGTCCAGACAGACTGAGGAATGAGATACTGGAGAGCAGTGCCACAGAAAGGAACCTGGGAGTCCTGGTTGATGGCAAGTTGAACCTGAGCCAGCAGAGCCCTGGCAGCCAGGAGGGACATCCCTGTTCTGGGGGGCATCAGGGACAGCATCACCAGCCAGGCCAGGGAGGGGATTGTCCTGCTCTGCTGTGGGCTGGGGAGGCCTCACCTCGAGTGCTGGGGGCAGTTTGGGGTGTCGCAAGATACGAAAGACAAACTATTAGAGAGCATCCAAGGGAGGGCCACGAGGATAG
>VZTR01030512.1:258196-271337 GCA_013400775.1 Chaetops frenatus
CTGAAGTTGTGTCAGGAGATGCTTAGTTTGGATATGAGGAAAAAGTTTTTCACCCAGAGAGTGGTTGGCCACTGGAACAGGCTCCTCGGGGAAGTGGTCACAGCGCCAAGCCTGTCTGAGTTGCAGAGGCATTTGGAAACTCTCTCAGGCACATGGTGTGACCCTTGGTGTGTCCTGTGCAGGGCCAGGAGTTGGGCTCAATGACCCTGTTGGATCCTTTCTAACTCAGCTTATTCTATAACGCTGTGATTCTGTGTTTATTATTTTTTCTGTGTAGTGGCTAATCCATCAGGTACCAAACTTGAACTTGTTTGCGTTGTTATGCTAAAGTTCAGTGTTTATCACCAGCCATCTTTTACTGTAAAAGATATCCTAAACCAGTACTTTTAATTCTTTCTGTTTCTTGTAGCTTGTTCTTTGTCAGAGATAGCTCTTTGCATTAAGCCATCTCCTGTTGCTCCTTAGAACTGAACTTTAATCCTCAGTGGCCCTGGAACTATAAATCCAAAAACAAACTAGGAGGATAAGCATTAACAAGTGCATCAACAGCCTTGGGTTTTCCCATCTTTTGTACTACCTTTTTAGATGTCTAGAATATATATATATATATAAATGCCAGCAGAATATCAAGAATATCACTCATAGAAAGGTCTGGATAGCCTTCAAGAGGTTATAAAACTTTCTGTGCTGCTGAAGGTGTTCTGCATTCTTGAAAATGCCTTTAGTCACTCAAATCAGGAGAGTGTGCAAAAAGACATGCACTAAGCTGGCTTGTAAATATTGAAGAGGAATAGTCACTGCAACCAAAATACACAAAGGTATAGTTGTATTACTTTTCTTGTATTAAAAGAGACAAAAGGAGTGTAGGCCTGTGACTGACTGAATCTTGTGAAGCTCAGTACAGAGAGGATAATTTCTCTTTCTCAACAGATTGTACACCCCCACACAGGGAAGCCACAACCTGCTAAATTCCTTGGGGCACGGGTCTGTCATTTTCATCATTTCAAATATAATAATGGTTTCTCTGGCAAAATTTTATTACATTTCACTGCATGTAATAAATCATATTACTCTGTGCTTTTTAAAATTCAAATTTGGTATCAGTTTTCTTCAAAAATGATAGAAGTAATTATTAGTCTGTGAGCATCTGTTAATGTTACAGACAGATATAAAATCCACATTAGCAATTTTCATTTTTTATTTTTCTAACATTTTTAACTTCTGAAACATCTGCTTGATCTATTTTTCTCCTTGCATCTTAACTGCTCCGTTGAAGTAGAGAGAGGTGGGCAAGCAGCTTGAGACTTCAGTTTGAAATATATTAAATAGGAAAACTCAAAGTGGAAACAGCTGCTGAAGTGAAAATGTCTGTGCAGGATTGGAAAGCAAGATTTAAAGACTGAGGAGTAGAATAAAGAATCTTTCAGAGTATTTAAAATAGGATCTGGCTGATTTTTATAGTTCCCTTAGGTTGTTCAAGATCAGTACCTGAGTCAGAAAGGTACACAATGCTGTGCAGATTCCTTCTCCTGTATTTGTGTCTGTGTGACTTCTGACTTGAAAGCAAGCATGACCTAAGTTGCATAGCATCTAGTTAGATACAGACCTGTCATTTATTTATTGCTGTTGCACATGATGGAGGAACCATGAGATAATCTTGTACAAAAAATCAAGCTGCCTACTGTTCTAATCAAATCTGTTACACTTCAGAGCATTTGTACATCAAGCAGTCCCACAGCACCTTGCCAAGTCATCCATCTAAATCTAAAGGACTGCACAAAGGATGGGCATGATAATCTGTGTGAATTCTCACAATCTGTCTGCAGGAGCAAAGGTTCACTGAATATACACAGACTAAAAAAGCACCACTGTTTATTCAGTCCTTGACATATGCAACAAGAGATGATTCTTCTTTATTCAATGCATGATTATAAGATTACGCATACCTGTAATATGGGTCTGGAGGAAATTATATACCAGTTTCCCAGGCAAAGTGTTTTATTTTTATAAAAAGGAAAGAAAAAAGACCCTAAAACCCCCCCACCCTAAAGCCCCAGAGGCTGGCCTTAGCCAGATGTTTTAACTTCAGAGGATTGATCTGTGAAGGATGCAAATTTCTTTGGCATTGCCTGTAGGGTGACATCACAGTGACAGCTTTCCTGGTCAGAGGACAAAGATTGTCACGGAACTTGCTGAGGAACATGACAAAAGAAAATTATATCTGGAGAGCTAATTCCCTTCACCTATCACAGGAGGAAAGCAGGAATATTTACATTCAGATGAATGCATGCATAGTGTCATAAATAAGAAAATAAAGTACATTAACTGTCTTCAAGACAATAAAATCATCTGCCATGCATCTTAGTCAGGGAGACACCCAAGTATCTTTAAGACTAGTTCTCTGAACATATCAAAGATCAATCATCTTTAGCAGAAGAGAGGTGAAAAATATTTGGGCTCATCCTAGATTGCCTTTAACTTGCTTTATCTACCTTTTCTTTGAGAGTTTAAAAACTCCAGTGATTCTATCTGGCTTTTTTAAAGATAAGATGAGCCAGTAGGGGACAACCACAACTAACATATGTAAGGTCAAATTCCATAAGGTACAGTGCCTGCAGGCTGTGGGCTGTGAGGCCTTTGCTAGATATTATCAGAAGCCATTAGATTAGCTGAGACTGGCAAGAAGAGAACATATGTGGCCCACCTGCATTTCTTTTGAAGTGTTGTCTATGGAGGATTGCAGATCATTAATTTTTAGAAATTCATACTCTTTGCAAAAAAATTAAGAAAATGAAAAGTCCTACTTGTGAAAAAGCAAGGTAAATATGCAGGCTATTGTGACACAATAATCTGTGAGAAAAAAAAGAGATTGATTTGTTGAGCATCTGAGAACAGAATGACTTTCAGAATTCAAAATTAGTAGAAATGCCAATGATTTATAATACTTATAATAGTATCAGCCAGCTGGTGCTTGTCTCCTGCAGCATAATTACCCAGGAAAGGAGTAGAGACTTTACAGACAAGGGGTTCAGAATGCACATGAGGAGGTAGGGGTTGCGGGCATATTGCAGGAGAATTTTTGTGAGCAGAGCAAAGAACTCAGGGAGGACATAGTGAAAGTGCAGGAGGGGTAGAAATGTGCAGGGGAAGCCTTCCTTTAGAGTATAGGCTCAGGAAAGCCTGCAGGAAGAGTCTGAGGCAGGGCTGGAGGGATGGGCTGATGGACTCACAGCCTTCCCAGGCCTCACAGTCCAACCTCACTGCCCCACAGCCTGAATGGTCCCCAGCCCTGAGTGCCAGGAACTCCCAGACTCCAGGGGAATTTAGATAGTGACAAGATCATGAAATGCAGCCCAGAGAGAAAGTGGGATATCACTGTGGAGAACTGTAGGTGAACACTGCAATGGGTTATAGATACTTTGCAGAGATATGATAATTTTACCAACAGCCAAGGTAAAGGTCCTCATTTTGACCTTACTTTTGATGTTATGTTGAGAGGGGAAGTATTTAGGAGAGGTATTGCCACCTTGCCAGGGCCACTGCTGCAAGGCAGCCCACCTTGGAAACTCATTCCTTCGTCAGCAATTGCTTGTGTTTGACAGTGGCAGGAGGAAGTGAGTCTGATACAAATGTTCAAGTGCCTTTGCAGCGTGAGAGGAGGGTGATATCATGGCTCTGCCCTTTATTAATCAGATTCCTTCCTGCTTTAATCCTTTTCCAGGGATGCAGTGCTGGCACTTCCAGGGTCCTGTGTGAAGGAAACTTTATTCCTGTGGGTAGCTTTATGAGATAAACTATAAAACTAACTAGAAACATGCTCAGAGACTATTATTTCTGTATGTACCTCCTGAAAAGAAGCAGTCTTCCTTCCTTGGTGTGTGTGTATGCCTTTGCTATCACCAAAGAATGGGCAAATTTTGAGAACTTGCTTTGATGATGTAAATTCAGTAATATTTTCACTTCTTGTACAAGTGTTTAGGGTTTCTACCACTTGTTTCAGTTGGAGAATGCTACAGTGCCAGCAGCCATCTGCTAATTTTACAAAATGTTTAAATTAAAATTTAAACCAAGCTTTTTAATCTCTTCACAGAAATGCAGTTACCACTAACCTTCTACAAAGAGAAAGCAACCTTCATTTATCCCAATCTCCTAAACATATATGTTTAAAATATCTATATAGAAAGAAGAACTGACTCACTACACAAAGATTGGATACTTCTAAACCATATTATGCTAAAGGATTAGCCATAGAAATAACAAAATCAAACTGGTTTTAAAAAATCAATTATTTCTCTGGGTTAATTCAATAAGTTTGATATTGATTTCAGGAACAGTTGGTTATTTCTTTTAGAAAAATAGTGACACAATTTCTCTACATGGCAATCTTTACTTCACCTTACCTTCTGAGCCCTTGTAAGGCTCAAGGGATTTGTTAGAGAAAAAGATTTGGATTCCCCTCCCTTTTTTTCAGTTGAGATAATTTTGAACTCTATTCAGGCATGAAAGAAATACTAATCAGTCTTTTAGACTGGAGAGAAATTCCCAGGTGTATAGAATACATGTAAACTCTCCTATAAATATGAATATCATAACATCTGAGAAAAAAAGCTACATGAGGTAGGGAAGCTTTACTTATTTTTTCTTCAAATATGAAAATGAACAAAAGATTTTGCTGGAAACATAGAGGTTTCTTAAACCTAGGAAAGTGTTTTTTTAATCTAATCTTGAGTTACTATTAACAGGTTACATCTATCTATTTATAGCTGAAAGATAATTGTCCTAAAACTTCCCTGTCCCCTCACAAGGGCTTTTCTTTTCAAGGTGATGGAAGCTGTTTTTCTCTCCTCTCACACAAAGCTGTCTGCGTGGACCAGAAAGTGGAAGGCAGTAAGAAGCAAAGCAGACTGCTCCCAGGAATATTTCAGTGTGATACATGGATAACTTTACTCTTTCCCCCAGATGAGCAAGATTGTTTATTTTTCTAAAATCAAAGACAATCATTGAGCATAGTAACAGCATCTCTTGTGCCAGTCTTCTGTTCATTGTAACCTGCAGCTGTTTAATCCAAACTCCATGTAGGAGCAGTAGCTGCACAGAGAGAGGTCTTCACAGTGAGCTGCAGCATCCTGCTCTGCTCACCACCCTTGTGTGTCCTTTGGTGAGTGTTGGTGTACCTTCAAAGAAAGGCATATGCTCCACTCAGATAAGCATATTTTCTTTCTGGTTAGGGCAGTCTCCCAGGAGGCAAAAAATACAATTTTAAACATCCGAATCTGAAAAAAAGTGGAAACTCTGTCTTTTCATGTCCTAGATAAGAGCTGTCTGCCATGCTGCTTAACTGGGCAGCACTACAACTGTCTCCAGCCAGGCTCCAGAAGTGAGTCTGGCTCAGGTCTCTGAAAGAAAAGAATTACATGGAAAAACGGACAGGAGGGTTTTAGTCTATGACTCAGTTTGTGAACAGAGAGAGGCCCTGAATCTGTGTTCTCAGAAGGGATGATTTTGGATCCCTCCTGTCCAGGAATCTTTATGGGCTAACAACTGGTTTGTTTTAATTCTGTGTCCTAGCTCCCATTCTGGGATACCCAAGTCCACGCCTTCGGAAATTCTGTTCCTTTTTCATGAATGTAACTTTGTTGCTGCTGATTTTAAACACGTAAATCCTTTATTGTGTTCAGTCAGACCTAAGTGTCTGGTGATAAAAATAGAAGTACTGAGACAAAGAGAATATTAAATATGTATTGTGAAATTTTCTAATATGTGAGGAGAGAAACATTCTTGGATTCCAAGTCAAATTACATTTTCTCTCATTTGCATCAAGAAAACAGAAGCACTAATAATATACATGTCAAATCAGTGATGGAAATAACTATGCAATCAAAGGATATAGTGATGGTATATAAGTGAAGGTGACCTACGAATGAATAATGTGGGAAGGAAAGACTGACAAAGTGTTAATTGATTTGTCAAACCACTATTGTCAGTCAGTTGCATGGAAGAAGAGGAATTAGTCAGTTTAAATTGTGTAGTGACCATCAAAACATGCCAAAAGCAGTTGCACTTTCCATAAAGAACCTGACGATAAGGCATAAGTACAAACTGAAAAATTAAAAAAAAAATATACCATATCTGATTTACTACTCCATGTAGCCAGTAAAGGTTCACCCAGCAGTGCCTTTTAATGTCTAAGGAAAAATAATATTTGCAGCTTTTATGTACCACAATAATCCTGAATTCAACCCATGAAGTTTTCACAAGTTCTCCTTAGAGAAATCCAATAAAATCTACAATGTCTGATCCATATCTGCTTACATTGAATAGATAGTGATTAGCTGAAGTGATAAAAAATATGTATGTATGAATGTGAGTTGAGCAAAAGCTAAGAGAAAAAAATATATAATTTGAAAATAATAACCTCATTTTGAACTTCCTTATGAAATATATTACAGAAAGTAAATGGCAGTTTCCTAGGCTAAGGATTCTTTGCTTACCTTGCATTTTAAAGGGACTTTTTTTTTCTTTTTCTCACAGAACTATGAAAACCCAAACAGATTACTTTGGGACTAAAAAGTCAGATCAATGACATGAAATTGCACTATGTCATTCCAGACAGTGAGAGAGAAATCTGTTATATGATTTTGTTACATGATTTAATCTAGAAGAAAAATGAAATAATAAATATACATATATTTATATTATATATTTGTGGATCAGAGTTGCCTGAGAAAATGGGTTTTTTTCTGAACTTGAAGCCATTTTTGGATAACATAAGAAGTTATATATTACTTTGTCCACTAGAGGGTATCAAACATTTTTCCAATCTTGCAGTAGAAACCCTCAGAAGCTTAGAAAATAAATAAAATCAGGTAAGATTAATGTTACCTTATTTTCAAAAAAAACCAGCGTCTATGTTTAATAAAATACTTAGTGAAAGTGAAGTAAATAACTTCCTTCTGCTACACAAAATTCTAGACATATTTTTCTTTGTGAACTATCTCTACTCAATTTTGACTCCTCTTAATGTTATCATGAGAGAGAGGCCATGTTACAGTGAAGTATTTAGTGATGTTTCTTGTTATGTGAGTTTTCTACTCCTTCTGAATTGGACCTGAAATTAAGATCTAGTTTGGGACTTAATCTACAAAAATTTATGGTGTAGGATTAAGTATAATTTTAATATCCTGGGTCTGAATTTGCAGAAGCTTGTATTTCAACTTATAATTTGTGATGATCCCTAAAGAGAAACAAACAAAATATAAAGCCTTGAATTATTAACAAAAAAATTTCTGGATTTTACATTAGTTCTCTATGTTACACTTTTCCTGCATCATAGTTCAGTTTTAAGGTGTTTGTCTTTGTTTTCAACAGGCAGAACGAAAAAGGTTCCCTCAAACTCAAGGCATTTAATAGGCCTTTTTATAACCCAGGGTAATTATCAGTGCTTCTTGTCAGCACTGCTAAAGCAAAGTCTGTCCTTCTTGTGAGACTTGAAGTAGAAAAATTATGAAACATAAACACTTTCAAAATTCATTGTTCTTGTTAGTTTTTTATTGAATTAAGACTAAGCAAATTCAAGCACTAACTGAGTACACCTCCTTCAACATTTATCTAGTTACTAGTATAATCAGTCAAGGAAAGATGTGAATTTATCAGCACTTGAAAACTTTACTAAAATGGGGCTTGAAGAGATGGATAGGTTTTCTTGTTCAGTAGGAAGGTAGCCAGGACAATACAGGAATTAATGCATGAGAGTGAAATTCTCCAGTACATGTTATCATGAGGTCCATGGTTAGAGTGGTCTCTTGTGGCTGCAGTATTCACTGTTATGGGATCTGTGCTCATGAGTACAGGTTTTGCATTGTCCTGGACAGACTGGTTTGTGGGATCCCAGGGAATATATCACACGTTGTACTCATTCTCTTTGGGAAACTAAAAAAAAAAAAGCTCAACAAAACAAAAGGAAAACAAATAGACTTCTTTGGAAATAGTTAATTCTTTTTTCTTAAATGCAGAAATCCATAGTTGACTCTGCTGTAAAGCTTTGTTCATAATATTTGTGATAAGAAAATTTTGATGTTTATTTCTGATACGTCTATATTAAAAAAAATTGAGTTGCAGATCCTTCATCAGCTGGCCCTGAAGATTCTGAAAGTTCTCCAGAAAACAGGTCTTGCCAAATCCTCTTTATTTTCATTTGTCTCTGGGTTTTATCCCTAACAAGATTGTGGAAAACCTGGGTCTTTGGAGTAAAAGCAGTAATCAATTTATAGCAGGTTTTCTTTTGCTTCTGCCTTTATTAGCTAAGTACTGCTGAAAAGACAGATAATGAGATGAATTGCCCTAGGAAAATTAAGAGGTCCAAAAAAAATCTCAACAGTTAAGCTTCATGTGAAAAAACAAGCCCACAATGAACTGGAAGTTTAGTTCAGATGAGGCTGGCAGAAAATTCCTGTCGAGTTTAAGATTCTCAAGTGCTCATAGTACTTTCTTGCCTAGGAAGATAATGGAGGAGTCACCACTATTACTTTCAGGCTTCACTACTATCAAGGAAACAGGAACTGAATGACATCCTGGACGTGCTTTCCTGTCTTTTAGTCTTGCAATGTACTGAATAATATACATGCATTTGAAAATGTACTCCACTCTTCTTCATCTAAGAAGAAAATTACTCACCCCTCTTTTTCCTAGTGTATGTCATTATATACTCTAATTTCCAAATAACTTGACTGAATTGACCTTCAGTAATTCAGTCTACATGAATACAAAACATTAGCACACTGCATTCAGATTATCATTTGAAAAATGCACATTAGAAAATAAGCTTGGCATTTATGTTCTCACATAAGTGCAATTAGTCTTACAGTGAGGGTTTATTTTGAATGTATCATTTACATCAAAGAAACAGAGCCTTGTATTTCTTACAAGATCATCAATGACTGTCCTGGTTTAGGTCAAATTTGGGAGGAAACCAGAAAAAAACAAAAGGCAACAAGTAGGTTGTCTTTGGCTTCTGTGAAAATTGGATTAAGCTTTACAGGTTCTGTTGAATAATAGAAGTAGTTAATTCTTGTAATTCATTACCTCCCTGGCAAATATTACTGAGCTTTAAATTTTTATCTGACAGTCTTTATTCAGGTTGTGTATCCATGAGATCAAAGATGAGGTGAAACACTGGATCATATATTTCAGCCCACTTACTGTCATGCAGAAGCACTTGTGAGACATGATTTTAAAATGGTGTTGTTTTAGCTATAATTTTCTAAAATTTTTGTAGTTAAAGATACAAAATGTTACTTTTGTTGCTTTTTAACCCTCTGTTAGGTCTTTAAAATCAGAAAGATATTTCTAAAATTCGTAGGAATAAGTTTAAGGTGTTTTTACAGTAGAATTGCACACAGATTTTTTTACATGTAGACATTTTATGTCTGTTTCATGCCAATATGCTTATGCACACATTTTGATGTTCTACTTTCTGAGCATAATGAAGACATCTGAGACCCAAATTATTCCCCGTAAATACTTTGTGCGCCATCCCTTCTGGCTACTTGTTAGTGTTCAGATTCAAAGAGGATCATATTCCACTGCAACAAAAAATACCAAGATCTTGGTCCTGAGTGGCACTCATCTAGGCACATTGTGATGATTTGAGAAATGTAATCTTCTGGTTTTGAAGTTCATGTAGTTATTTTCCCAAAATGTTAGTCTTACTGCAATAGATAAATGTATTTGCACTGTGTAAATGTGTATACATTTCCTCTCAGCTTGGTACTGAATAAGAAATAATTTCTTTGGGTTACTGGGTAACATTCTGTTCTCCTGTCCGTTTATTGATTTGTGAGCCAAATGACAAAGCTGCTGGTCTGATACTCACTTCCTGGAGAGAGAAAATTCGCTTTTAATCCAAGCACTCTGCCCTTTCACGGATATGCCTGGAATTTCTGCTTTCTGTGCTACCAAACTCCACCCAAACTTACTTTCCTTTCAGGAAGAGTCCTGAAGGTGCATCCTGTGAGATTTCCTGACATCTGGCATGGAGCCAGAAAAAAAGTTTTTGGTTTTTTTTTATTTTTCCTTTAGAAATCCATCTTATTTCACCTTCAAATTTTCTTTATTTGCACATTAACCTCTTACTGTTTTGGGGGAAGCATTACATATTAAGGCAGTGGGGGATGACAGTTCATTTGGACATATTTTTCTTCTTGTAGGAAATCCACTTCCTGCAGTTTAGTACTTTAATGTGCATATGCTAGAATGACAAACTTAATTCTACCTTAAACCCTGAATGCCATTTATGGGTATAAATCTAAACACTACTGTTGAACAGTAGTAGACTATCCTTGACTGGCTGCCAGGTGCCCACCAAGCTGGTTTCTCACTCTTCAGAAGGACATAAAGATAAAATAAGAAAATAAAAACCTCATGGGGTGAGATAAGGTTAGGGTAATTACTCACCAGTTACTATCAAGGGCAAAAGAGAATTGACTTTGAGAAGATTAATTTAATTTATTAACAATTAAAATAGAGTAGGATAGTGAGAGACATAAAACAAATTAAAACTACTTTCCCTCCACCACCTTCCCCCATCCTGCTCAGGCTCCTTGTATTCTTCTATCTCAAATCCTCTACATCCCCCTCTCCAAGGTATGGAGGGGATAGGGAGTGGGGGTTGTAGCTGGTTCATAACCCCTTGTCTCTGCCACTCCTTTCTTCTTCCTCCTCCCCTGCTGCAGCCTGCGTCCCTTCCATGGAATACAGTCCTCCACAAACATCTCCAACAATGGTTCCCCTCCATGGAGCCCAGTCCTTCAGGAGCAGACTGCTCCAGCATGAGTTCCCCATGGATGACAGATTCTGCTCATGCATGAACTCCTCTCCATGGGCTACAGCTCCCTTCAGGACATACCCACCCACTGCAGCATGAATTCCCCATGGTCTGGCTGCTTGAAGACCTGTGCTCCACCCTGGACCTCCATGGGCTGCAGGGGCACAGCTGCCTCGCCATGGTTTGCACCAGGAGCTGCAGGGGAACCTCTGCTCCAGCACCTGGAGCACCTCCTGCCCCTCCTTCTGCACTGACCTTGGTGACTGCAGTTTTTTCTCTGAATTTTTTTCTTATTCTGCTCTCCTACAGCTGCTGTACAGCATTTTTTTTCTCTTACTTAAATGTATTGCTGTGTGGGCTCTGCTTTGGCCGGTGGCTCCATTTCAGAGCTGGCTGGTAAAGAATATGTCCAATATGAGGGTGACCCCAACTCACTTCTCACAGAAATCACCCCTGCAGTGCCTATCCAACTCCCAGCCTTGCCATGTAAACATAATGCATCAATTCATACCCCTTTTTTCACTACCATACCATAAAATATGTATATGCCACTCTCATGCATATGCAACTTGTGAATCGTACATGCAACTCAAAAGCTGTACATGCAACATGAAAGTTACATATGCTACTCTAATTCTCCAAAATGTGTTTCCTCATGTGGCTCATGACACAGGCGGGGGTTTGAGCTTTCTCACTGTTCATAATTGCTATTCTTTGGAACATAAATAGCCTTTTTGGTGATTTTTTTAATTGTTCTTTTCTGATAAGTCTTTTCTATCCTTTCCCATCTCATCCCAACCCGCTTCATCTCTTTTTGCCTCATCCTGTATTTGCCCTGAAGGTTTCTGCTGTGCAGACTTAGTTTTATCTTATACACTTCCATTTTGTTTGAGCTTTCTGCCTGTAACCTCTGAAATTTTTTTCCCTCAGTGTCACAAGATCTTCCCATTATCCATCTCCTTATACCCCTGAGTTCCACTTGATCCTTCAGTATATTTTTATATATAAAACACTGCTTAGCCAAATAGATATAAAATGACAGAATAAACATGATCTTAGATAGCAAACTTTCCTTTTATTATTTTTTTAAATTATAACTTGTATATATTTCCTCTTCTTTTTCTAATTTGAATTGCTAGAAAAAGAACACTCGAAACATTTGTGTCCCAGCTCTTATTATGGCTTGTGAAACATACATACATTTGATGATAGAAAAGAAGTGGGATGTTCCAATCCAGTTGCAATGTTTTTCCTTGATGTGGCTGATGCCAGTCTCTTCTGCTCCTTCATATTTTTGTACTTTCTGTTGGCTTTTTTTTTCATACTTATCATCTGTTCATTAAGAATGTTTGAGCAGAGCAAAACAAATTCAATAATATATGATCTTCCAAATCTGCTATCTTTGTTTTAACAGAACATCCTTTCAAATTAAAAATATCCTGACTGGGGTAGGTTCATTATCCATGAGATAAACCTATTTCTTAATTGATCACATACACAAAGTATGTGCAAATAATACTTGCATGGCCTAGTATATCGTTGTTTAGAGTGGGTTTTTCAGATTTAGAGCTTCTCATGATTTCATGGCAAGGAAAAATGAGTTGGTTTATTTTTCTGATTACAAGTAAATAAATAGAGAGTTATCCTCATAATTTTTTTTTCATGGAAGTTCTCCCAAATGCTGCACATTAAGTCAGAAGCTATGTAGTAGTACAATGCCAGAGCATGGAGATAATTAATCAAATTAAACTTTTACCAGCAAATTGGAAATTCCTTATTTAGTCTGTGTGCTTATAAGTGCAGGGAAACAACTTATCAGCCCTATTTATTAAGGGAAGATGAATGGTCTGAAGGTGGAACCAACCAACGCATAGAAGTAATGGTCAAATGCTTTGGAAGGGTTAAAAAAACAAGCATTTTCTACTTTTCAAAATACTGTGTGTGTCTGAAGACATGAATTTCACAAAAGGTGCTAAGTGCTTTAAGTGGTTTAATATATTCTAATGGAGACAGTGAACTGTGGAAGTAAACTTTTCTCTGAAATGAAGGAGAAACTGTTGTGGTTTAAAGGACAACAACTTTTTTTTTCTCCTTCCTGGGGGGGGTTCTTTGTTTTCCTACTTCCGCCGGGACAGTTTCCAGCAGAGGTGAGGAGCCCACGGATTGGCTAATTTTAAGATGGGCACTTCATGTAGCCACTTGAAATTAGAGGCGTCTTTGCGAAGCTTACATTTTTTTTAGGAGCGGGAAGTTGGAAGCCCTCTTCGACTTCCGCCCGCGTGGAAGGTAACTCCGGCATGGCCCCGGCCGGCCGCTCCG
>VZTR01030512.1:271342-317681 GCA_013400775.1 Chaetops frenatus
AAACCACCTGGGGGTTGATTTTGATTCTGTTGTTTTTTGTTAATAAACTATTTTTATCTTTGAAGTTTAGGCTTGTTTTGCATTTCTCTTAATCCTTATTCTCATGAAACCACTACTATACACTCGCGCCTGGTGTGAGCAGGCGAGCAGGTGAATGTGAAACCGAATGAGAAACAAGTGTATTCATTTTCACAGATGATGCTAAAAACATCTGTTACTTAAAGCTGCATCAGCTTTAATTGGATCCTATTCTTAACTCCCACTCTTCATTTTTCTAATCGTTGATTTCACTAGGTATTGATTTCTGTGTGTAGAAACTCAGTAACATATGACATTGCTGTACATTGATATTGTTAAGTTTTTAGAAATGTGTGGGTGTTTTATCACTCATAGCTTGCAAAGCAAAATCTATACATGCACAAGAGGGCTCTGGTCAAATGGGTTCACACAGATGATCTCTCAGAAGTTTGAGTGCTTAACCCCTTAGTAGGGGTCACATGGAGGCTGAGTCAGAAGCCTGAGCTGTTTAACAGAATCCCCACCTACTCTGATGGCTAATGGCAATGAGAAATGAATAATTATCTTCTCTTTTTGCTGTCTGGTATGGAAAGCAATGCATCAAATCTCATTTCTCCTACATTGCTTGGGACAATGTTTTATTTCCAGGTGGCATGTTCACAGGTCTGGTATCAGCTGATCAGTGAGCTGGGATTCATGAAGAACAGTGTCATCTGTGTCAAGGCAGGAGACCAAAGAAGCCAGTCCCTGAGGAAGATCAAGTAAAGTAAGATAGTCCATAAAATGAAATGGAGGGAATATCTGACAGGTTTTGTGTATAGTTTCCTACCTTTGCAGAGAGAAAATACTATATATATTTGTGCTTTTCTAAGGTTATATTACTAGTAGATATTTTTCTCTGAATTTTGATTTCTTTCTCCTTTTGTTCCAAATATTCTAGCTTCAAGAAAATCTGCAGTGTTTATAAGCAAATGGATTGTCCAGCTTTTTATATTCATGATGATCTCTATGACCGGCAGGTTTCATTCAGCTACATTTTACACGGGCTCACTGCTTCTTAATGTTTCACAGTGTAAGCTGTAACTCAACAGTTTTATTTTCTCCTGGCTTCATTTGATCTCCCTTTAGTTCTACATGCCCACCTCTTTTCTTCTGGAAACTCTACTCCTTCATCAGCAGTTCTACTGTTAGTAAGGCAGCTGAAATGATGGCCTTAGATTTCATTTGGTTTGTCCTGTTTGCCCCTCTGCAAAAGATACTTTTTCTTATACTTCACAAAAAATACTTTTGTTTTTCAGGAGTGGAGCAACATCATCTGATGCAGCTGCTGCCTTCAAGTCTCTTCAGATTTAATCACATTAATTTACTGCAGGATCATTATAAAGACATTCATGGATGCTTGTGTACTCAGAAATCACATTTACCAGCTAACTGAATGGATGAATGTAGAGGAAATTACAACTTTCTTCTCTGAAATCATAGGCTTCTTCCACTTAAACAAGAGAATTTCTACTAGCTGAGGGCTATTAGAAGGCATACACTAGAGCTTCACTTCATGTCTATAATGCCTCAAACCATGTAAAGTACACTGTTGTAAAATTTTATTAAAAATCTCATTCTTGGTAGAGATTCCTATGGAAAATTACAAAACATTATTACATTATCACAGAGAAGATGGAGTACAGTGAAAACCAGAAACAATAGAGGTTAAAGAGCAAGGATTGAAGAAAGATTAAAAGAGCCCAATACATGAGATTTCAGTAAAATGGGATTGCAGGATCACATGATTGTTCTCTACATTTATCTGAAAGGCTTCAGGTGCAGAAAATTATTTCTATGTAGTACAGGGGGAAGTTCATATGAGAATAGTTAGATAAAATAAAACAAACCCCACAACACCACCAAAATGGAGTTCAAAGGTTATGATGCTTTTTCAAACAGCAAACCTTTTAGCAGAAAAAGATCCACTACAATATCACTAATGAGCTGTATACTCTGCAAAAAAAATTCAGGAAACATCTGTTTTTCTACTCATAATTATATTTTATTCAGTAATTTTGAAGAAACATTTAAATGTTTTCCCAATTGTTATGTAGGACTTTGAAAACAAACCTGAACAAAGCACCAAAAATAGTAGGGATAGGTAGAATACTGCCAGTGGACTAGGTTTTATTATTTATTAAATCTATTCCACTATTGATTTCCATTTTCACAGGATTTGAGTTGTTCTGTAGTCTTGTAGTTTTCAAGTCTCATATTACTTCAATGGAATCCAGCTGAAACTTGCAATTAGGAGTTTTTCTGGTTTTTTTTGGCTGTGTTTGGATTCAAATAATAAACTCTGATGATAACAGCATGGAGATGTTTGGATAAATTCTGTGAAATACAATGTACATTTTTCATCTTATTTTCCTTCCTGGTCAGTCAAAAGAATCAGAAGAAATTAAAAGTCCCATTGTTCCAGTACAGTAACTCTCCAAGACAGGGAGTGCTTAACTCTTGAAGGAACACTTCACAGGAGGTTTGAGCTGTCTGCAGCTGTCCTCAGGAACCAGCTAAGTGGTAGAAATCTGCTAAATTATAGATTGAGTGTTGTAAATAAATATATAGGATGATTAGTTCAGTATTTTTTATTGGATTGGAAAAGATCTCTTCAGGTCATCTAGTTAAACTGTCCTGCTGTGAGCAAGGACACCTTCAACCAGATCAGGTTACTCAGAGCCCCATCTGACCTAGTCTTGAATGTCTCCAGGGATGGGGCATCAACCCTGTCCCTGGGCACCCCATTCCAGTGCTTCACCACCCTCATCATAAAAAGCTTTTTCCTATATCCAGTTGAAATCTACCTACCCCATTTTCATTTAAAGCCATTACTCCTTGCCCCATTGTAGCAGACTCTACTACAAAACCCGTTCCCATCTCTTTGATGAGCCCCTCTAAGTACTGCAAGGCAAAAATAAGGTCTCCTTGGAGTTTTCTCTTCAGGATTAACAACCCCAACTCTCCCAGCCTTTCCTCCTGGCACAAACGCTCTGCCCCTCTGACCATCTCCTTGTCCCTCCTCTGGAGCTGCTCTAACAGGTCTGTGTCTTTCCTGTGCTGGGACCCCAGAGCTGGGTGCAGCTCTGCAGGTGGGGTCTTGCCAGAGCAGAGCAGAGGGGCAGAACCCCTCCCTGGCCCTGCTGGTCATGCTGCTTTGGATGCAGCCCAGGATGTTTTGTCTTTCTGGGCTGCAAACACACACTGCCAGCTCACGTCCAGCTTTTCATCCACAAGCAGCCTCAAGTCTTTCTCAGCAGGTCTACTCAGTCCCTTCAGCCTCCAGCTTATATTGATCCTGGGGGCTGCCCTGACCCAGGATCAGGATCTTGAACCTGACTTTGTTGTCTCTCATGAAGTTCACATGGTCCCACTTCTCAAGCTTGTCCAGATCCCTCTGGATGGCATCCCACCCGTCATGTGTGTCAACCCCACCACTCAGCTTGTTACAATCTGCAATTTACTCAGAAAGCACCCATTTCTACTGTCTATGTCTTTGATCAGGATGTTAAAGAGTCCTGGTCCCACTATGGGCTCCTGGGGGCTGCCACTGGTCATTGATCTTCATCTGGACATTGAGACATTGGCCACTAATCTCTGGATGTTTATCATGCAACAAGTTGAAGGGTCCACCCATCAAATCCATGCTTTTCCAATTTAGAGAGAAGGATACTGTGGGACACAGAGTCCAGACACATGATCTATGTAGCTCTTCCCTTTTCCACTGAAGTAGTCACTGCATCATAACTTGCACTGCTGTGGCTGACAGAAGGAGAGACACTCAAGGATTCATTATACTACTATATTAAAAAAACCCCACAAACATCTCTTTCCAAGGTATAGGATATAATTGGTTTCCAGCATGTAAAAGGTAGAACAAAATATGAAGCACTCTGGGATGAGGAGATAATTTTAAAAGATGGAGAGGTTGGCAGAAATGCAGAAGACACAGGTCAGCAGTAGTCAAATACAAAACAGGAGTGAACTGATGACTCACAGCAGTGACAGGGATTGAGAAAGAACCCAGTGGCAGCTTGGGAAGTTGATGCTGGTCTTTTTCCATGTCAAGAGGGTAGGATGGGAAAATTGACTGAATTTGAGGTAACTGACAGAGCAAAATTGAGAATAAGAAAAATCATAGGCACGTGCCTCAGTCCAGAAGGGAAGAAGAATAATTAGAGTATAACATTACAGCACCAGCTGTGGAACAGCAAAGAGATGTCTCTTAACTTACTCATAAAATCCACCAGATATAGGTAATTGATTTCATAGAAATATTGTTAAGCAAGCTACTGAAGAAACACATTTCTTTTTATATGTACAAGTAGCTTTATTATAAATTCTGTAGGATTCTTGAGATTCATTGGAAGGGAGGATCTGTAGATCTTTTTAAACACCATCTGTTTTGATTCTGGGATCATCACCTTGTCAGGTTATGAGGTACACTGTGTTCAGTAGAAAATAACAAATACAGTATTAAAATTCCTAGGATGTATTTTTCTGATTAATAATGCAGATGCCTTACTTTCCTCATTTTAAAATCTGTTTCAGGGAACAATTGAAGTCTTTCATTTTGTTTTAAAGATTTTTTTTCCTTTGAAGAATGCTGTCTTGAAACCAAGAATAGTTTTTCTGCAGTTCTAAGCTCTGATTTTTTTTTTTCTTCCAACACAGGGATCCTGCCCCCTTCTATTTGATTTATTATTTGTCTATTTAGAAATCTGACTTGAACACCTTATCATGCAATATTTACAGAACTGTCATAACTTTGTGATTTATGCAATGTAGAATATATGATTTGTGCAAAATACATCAACATTATTTTTGAGGTTTCTTTCCAAGCTGCAGAAACATAAAAGACTTTGATGTTTTTGCAAAACATTACTGAAGCAATTATACTTTGTTGCTATTAATTTTTATTAAGGCAGAATAAACATTAAACTTTGAAACTTTTCAAGTCAAAATATGCTTTAAATATAACAGTTCAATATTTGAATTATACAAAAGAACCTTGGAAGGGCAGTAGGGAATCTCAGCTCATGGTTTGCATATGGGCACAACACATTTCTCATTAATGTTAATTGGATTTATAAGCCTGCATCAAAGGAAGAATATAGGTTTAAAAGTAACTTTCAGTCATGCTCAGATTTCACTCCTTCTTTGGCATTTTGCACATTTTTCAAGAGTTTTTCTCAAACTCTGTTTTGAACTAAACAGAAGATTACTTTGGATCATAATGATGCATTGTTTAATCAATTTATCAAGGTCAGCATAACTACTCTACTTACATAGAGACCTCTGTTTTTTCCTAACAATATTCTGCATGCTGTTATGATTCACCTGAAGGAATTTTCTGAATTACACTAAGAAATAAAAAGATATTTCTGCGTTTTCCCTGAAACCACTGCCACTCTAGTTTGATCAGAAGGAAAAGAACAGATAGGTGGCTTCCTCAGCATCTTGTAGGCCAATATCATATCCCCTGCACCTTTCTTCTTTCAGTACTGGAGACTGGGAAAAGGTTTCAGCAATTAGTCCTACCACAATAACTTAGTTATTTTAATGCATATTTCTTCAAAGAAACGATGTAAACCAGCAATGGATCTCACAGGGACTTTAGTCAAGGTTCCATTTTATACATTTCTATCCACAACTACATGAGTGCATTATGCATCTGCAGTACTCAGGATTGTATCACTATTTGTATTGATATCTATTTATGTACCTTGGATAAAGAGAAACGTATGGTTCTCCTGATGGCAGGAGGAGAGTGAAACAATGGCACTTGCTGATGCTCCCTTTAGCTACCAGCAACAAGGGATCTGTTGTACCATGGCAGAGAGGATGAGAATTCTTTGCTGGCAAATGCTGATCCAGAGCTGCAATTAGGGCTTTGCAAGCATCAGACAATCCTGAAATCAGGGTAGAATAATGAGAAATAAACCCAAATCTTAGCCCTGCATCTCTCCCTTCTTCCCAGACTCATCTTCACTCCTGAATTCTCTGCCTTCTTCCCCCTAAGTGGTGCATGAGGACAGGGAGTGGGGTCTGCAGTCAGCTCATCACATATTGTCTCTTCCACTCCTTCCTCCTTAGGGGGAGGACTCCTCACACCCTTCCCCTGCCCCAGTGTGGGAGTCCCTCCCACATGAGACAATTGCTCCAGCTGAGTATTTCCACAGGCTGCAGTTCTTTATGAACTTCTCCAGCATGGGTCCATTTCCAGAGGATGTAGTCCTTCAGGAACAAACAGCCAGAACATGTGTCCCCCATGGGGTCACAGGTCCATGGGGCCATAGGTTCTGCCAGGAGCCTGTTCTAGCATGGTCTCATAGCATCACAGCTTCCTTTGGGCATGCACCTGCTCTGGCCTGGGGTCCTTCCTGGGCTGTAGATGGACATCCCTTCCACCATGGACCTCCATGAGCAGCACAGCTGCCTCACCATGGTCTTCAACACAGGCTGCAGGGGTATCTCAGCTTTGGCTCCTGGAACAGCTCCTGCCCTTTCTTCTGCACTGACCTTGCTGTCTGTAGGGTTGTTCCTCTCTCAAAATATCCCTCCTTCTTTCTCTGGCTGCAATTTCTCCTGAATAATAACTTTTTTTCCTTTTTGTATATGCCTAACCCAGAGGCACTACCACGGTCACTGATGGGTTCAGCCTGGACCAGGGCAGGTCTGTCTTGGAGCCAACTGCATTGGAGCAGTTGGACATAGGGGAAGCTTCTGGCAGCTGCTCCCTGAAGCCATTCCTGTAGCCTCTCCACAGGGAGCAGCATCCCCAAAAAACACTTATACTAGTGGGCTGTCTGGGGCTCTGAGGTTTGGTGAGTCTTTTAATCAATGTGACTCATTCCTCATTTATTTTTATAAAACACAAACTGGTCTTCCAATGTCTTTCTTGCAAAATATTCTCCTGAACTAAAGACATTTTTTCAAAGAGAATAAGAAGAGAGTATATATAATGCATGCTATTTGTTGTAGAATGCAGCACAATTATTCAAGTAGACATTAAAATAGTTACTGCATCATACAGTACTCTATTCCTTTGTTGGGGATTAGCAAAATGATTAGACCTTCTTCCTTTCCACTGTAGATCTAACTTTGATTAATTTATGCTTTCAGCATATCTGGACTGTAGTCAATCAAGGACTAAATACAAAGCCACTATTTATTCAATTCATCCTGCATCCTTTATGTACCATAATCAAATGAATACACGTCATACTTCTTTCTGATGATCCTCCAAATTGCTAAGCATCTTTTCCTATTCTGATAACAATTGATCCTTGAGATCTTTGAAGGCTTTGTGTCTCAGCCTTCATTGTAGCTTGTGCCTTAAAAGCTGAGTTGGTAGGACAACAGATTAAATTCACAGTTAATGTTTGGACATCATCTTGGCAAACTTCAGTGTCATTGTACTTAATAATTCTCAAGTCTTGTTATATTAAATGCTCAGTTGCCAGAAGAGTTTCTATGAAATTGATTTATTTTTCTGCATTGGTGAGACTCAATTTTTACTTTTCATCCTAGTTAGAATAATTTTTTAGAAAAATTAAAATGAAGGGGTTACATGCTAATCTGGCTGACTGACTCATAGGTATACATTTTTGCTTCCCCCCTCCCCTTAGAATTTCATACAAATTTGGATTTTATTTTCATTTACATTTTAAAAAGAAGCACAATTTAGACACTGCAAAAGAGTTTTCACAGTTAGGACTACAAGGCAGGGATCAGATAGGATAAGACCCTGTGTATAAAGGTGAAGTACAGTGTTACAGTAAAGATGGCACTGGTGTGCACGTCAAGATCAAAAAGAAAAAAATACGATGGGAAAGGGAGAATTGTTGGCTTAAAGTCCATGAAGAATTTTTCCTGAGGTGCACTGGTGCATCTGTTGTAGATTTGCCTATATTTATACTGACAGCTTTAGAGATATTTATGCAGGTGAGCATCTGTAGATAAGATCCTAGCAGGCAACTGCGGGGTGAAACAAGGTGGTGAGATGCTGGTATCATAGTTACACATTTAACATAGTAATAAATAACGTAGAAAATAAAAGTTTGTTAGATGTTAGACAGCATGTTCTTCTCTCTCCCATAGAACTTTGATATCACTTAGTTCCCAGACATCCCAATTTTTACATTAGTCTGAAAAACAACCATTGGAAAGATTCTGTCCATCTGTGCAGAAGATCTCAATGACAATGTTTGTTTCCTTTTTTAAATGCATTTTACCAATTTTATTGCTGAAATACTAAAAATACCTAAGTTATGAACTATCTTTCTAACATTAGATTCAGGCAGACATGATGCTATTTTTATCTTTAGCTGATGTAAGATAAATAACTATGTAACATTCTTTTGCTATGATCTTCCATCTTGTCTTGTGGGAAAGAACAGGGAATCATTTAAACCAGAGAATGGAAGTTCATTCAGCTCCTTTTCTCTTTTTAAAGGATTACAGAAACTTTATATATAATTTCATCACTTACTTCTGCAGTCAACAGCACCTTCATTGCTGAAAACTGACCTTCATTTCTCTCATGGAACACCATCATAAATCCATTTCACTGCTTAATATGTTTGGTCGAATTACAAATTATTGCCTTATTGCCTCTGATTTCAGGCAATGCTATGGTCAGCCTAGGTGCCATATCTGGACATCTCTGTCTCATGGGTGGCTGTCACAATAAATCCAGAATGATTAAATGGGTTATTTAAGGTATATAGACCATTTTATGCATACTGACCTACAATACAATAATAAGGTAATAAAACGTAGTACAAGTTCAGCTGCTTCCATATCATGGTATTTTTTAATGTGAACACAAGTAAGTCTTGTAAGAATGTGACCTACAGGTCTAGTTCAACGAAGCCTCTCCAAGAGCCAGTGCTGTGCTGCTGTACTTTCTGGAGCACACCTACGGTTTGGGATGGAGTAATAATTTAAATTTTAAGAGCCTTTAATACCTTGAGTAGAATTCTATGTCACAGTTTCAAAAGTAATGACATAATTATTGCCTTTTATTAAATTCTGTATATTTTTAGATTAACTTCTGATAAGCATTTTCAATCCATGGGCTTTCCTCTGCTTTTTATTTTGGGTGTTCTTGTTTCAATGAGAAAAATGTTTCTGGTCAGAGAATCTTAAAGCCTGTGACGTTGAAGATACAAATTCTCCTCCCTGCATCACAATTTGCTCTAAGTATGATTTTAGCAAGTTTGTTCTTTGATTTATTTCCCAGAAACGTTCATTATGTCAGTATTATTCCACTTTACACGACTGATGTTCATATATACTAATTTTGCTAATTCATTCAGACACGTTCACATAGAAATGGTAGGATTATTTAAGATAAAAATGCTTTTCTGGGTCGAAATTACAATAACTAACTATATATGTAAAAGCATTTTTTATAGGAGGAGTATTTGTGCTTACCCAGACAGTGGAAGATATTTTTGGCAGGCCAAGAAACACACTTTTGCTCTTTTTCTCATTAATTCTTCTCAGAGGCACGCAAACTGGAAGACCTCTGCTTGCAGTATTTGCATTGCTTTGGGATACAGGAACTGCAGAATCAGACTAAAATCCTACTGAAAAGGCACTGAACACACAGCTATTGGAAAAGAATGTCCTGAGATTGCTTGGCCCTTATCTTGTGATTATCTAGTACATTTCACAGAACTTCTATGAATGTTCAGTTAGAGTCTTTACAATCCTACAATATGGTTACAAAGAACAGCTGAACAGAGGTGCTTTGAACATTTTTATTCAGATTTTTCATCTGAGTGAACCTTGCAATGCAATGCAATTGTAATTGCAGTGACCCCTAGATAAAAATCAAGATTTCAAGTGCTGACAACCTGTCCCTGTGTGAACAATCCTTTTCTTTTTAAAGCCCTCTTAATTATGCTAAAGATATGACACCTGATAAACTGCTGCCAGGAAAGAAAGAAAGGCTTTTGTTGGTTATTTGCTATTGTTGTTTTTTTTCCTTAAATTATTTCTCAGTGGGTAATGGACATAAATTCTACAGACTTCTTGCAAGACATTTTTATGCAATCTTAAGAACATAATTGAAATATCACAATCTTGTTTTTAAAATGCTTGGTAAGCATTTCTAAAACCAGCCATTACTCTTAAAATAATTTATTGGAGAAAAAAAAAATGAACAGGTTCAAACTTATGAACTAAACTTCTATACTATTCAACATCTGTTCAATAGTCAAAAGGATTTTCTCCTAACTGTGGACATTTTTTTACCTTTGGTCATATAGAGCCCCACCCTAGACTTCCATGGGCTGCTGGGGCACAGCTGCCTCACCATGGTCTGCCACGGACAGCAGACGAACCCCTGCTCTGGCGCCTGGAGCTCCTCTCCTTCCTCAGTGTCTGCTGAGTTGTTCCTCTGACATATTCTCTCTACTCCCTCCAGCTGCTGTTGTAGATTACTCCCCTCCACCCCAGCCTAATCCCACAGGTGCTGCCACTGTCTCTGACAGGTTCAGCCTTGGCCATGGCAGGTCTCTCTTAGAGCTGGCCAGCACTGGCTTTCTCAGGCTTGGGGGAATTTCCTGACAGCTTGCCACAGGATCCAGCCCAAGCAAACCCAACACATTAATATCTGACAAATTTAATATCAAAGTATTTAGTAGCTGATGATTAAAGAAAAAGAAAATTGCCACGGCTCTATACTTTATAGTGTATTTAAATAGAAACTATAAAAAACCTCTCACTTTTCACTTTCCTGTCTCTCCCCAATAAAAATTCCTCAGTTCCACAGGACTTTTGAAGCTTCTCCCTGTTTGTTTGAGTTTTTTAATTAATTACTTAAATTTTAAATAAACCAGCAGATCTCTGATTAAATAAACAATTATTTAATGAAAGCAGAAAGAATAGGACTGCTTAAAAACCAGTAAATCATAACCACCAAAAATACAAGCAAACTTTATGGATTAATATCTGGGATATATTAATTGATGCACTCTCTTGTGGATTTTAAGAACATGCAGATAATTCTATCTAAAATGAAAGCATGTGTCATTATCTTCAAGAGTTCCCAGAAGCCCAGTAACAGTGCTAAATGACAGCACAATGTGAATGTGAAGCAGCTGTGAATAGCTGTTTAATACTATCACTCTAGGCAAACAACATAACAAGAACCAGCTCAACTCAGAAAATGTCCATAGCACTTGCTGTTTATTTTTCTGTGTCATTAAAATGAAAAAGGTAGTAAAAATCCAATCTCCTCACCTCTCTTCTTGCATCCTGGCATTACAAGGCCTTTGTCATGTGCAGTTTTCATATTGCAGAAATAATTCATCTTGCTCTTTTATGTCTTGCTGACACAAGCATCAATGTGTGCTACATTATTAAACCAGTTGTCTCACTTGACTGGACTTTAAGACAGAATTCTCTTCTAGCCAAGTGAAAAATACTTCACCTCAGAGGAGAAGACCTGTCCACTTGACTGTGTGTGAAATACGTGCTGGAATATGTGCAGCTGCTGAGCCTGCCTGGCTGACATTTTGTGTTGCCGTGCTGGGTTTGTGATGTCTACCATAGTACTGGAAACCTTCCTAGAGGTCAAACAAGTCCCATGGAAAGCAGAAAAGAGTAAACTTAGATGCTTCTCTGACAGACACTTCTCTCTGAACTGACTTTCAAATACATTGTCTATCTGTCTAAAAGGTCTCTTTTGTTGGCTGCTTTATGCTGCTTAAATGCTTTAAGTGGTTGTGCTCCATGAAATATGGTGACAGGAGAAGGAGGGAGCTCACCAGAGGACTAAAGAAGGGCCTAGGAGATTGCATAGAGCTAAGAATCATCCCTCAGATGACTGAAACTCTAGGAAGAATGGGTAGCTGAGAGAGGATGTGGTGTCATATTACTTATGGCATAAGGGCTACTCACCCTCCACTTCCAGCAAGTTATATATTGCTTCAAATATTGGCTGAAAAACACAGTGAATGTTTCAGAGATAGGTAAAGATTTTGGAGACATATAAATTATTAGTTTATATTATTCCCTTGACCACCATAAGTTTTACATCTTGTTAGGGAAGGGTCACCCTTTGTTTACTTACTAAATTCTTGCTCTTGAGTTTACTCAGAGATTTGCATAAGTATTTACAAGCTGACTTCTGTGTCCTCTTCATTTCATGTAGCATAAAAAAATAAAAGGAAGAGTAAAACCTATTTTCTTTCATAAGTGCACTAAAATAAAATGAGGAGACACTGTGCATATGGAATAGTAGATATTCATTCAAGGCATCTTATGTCAAGAAAACATGAAGGGATAAATAAAGACTGAAGTATGACTTTTCCCTGTTTTAATAGAAAGCTGGAGAATTGTACATCTATTAGTATTGACAGACAAGTGAGCATTTTCCTGCATGTAAGGACTTGAGTAGTTTCTTCTGGTTTTGAGTGGCACTGAAAGGATTGTATGTATTTCTATGCTGTTTTGTTGTTGATGCTCCAGTACTCCAGATGTGGTGTCTAGCAGCTGGTGTGGTCCTGCTGTGACAAGAAGTGAAGAAAAAAGAAAGCCTAAACCACAAGAGTTGGTTCCCTACTTGGCTGTACTTCATCCTGCAACCCATGTGGAAGATAGATAAGATTCCTGCTCTCTCACTGTTTTAGATATAAGCCAGTGTTAGATATCTTCTGTGAGAAATCTGTTAAACAGAATGCAAATACTCTTCATGTGTGTGTCAAGATTTATAATGTCTCTGGAACACAGAATTTTTATTGGGAAGAAGGTCCTTGGGGTTATGCAGAAATAGGGAAGCTCATCCCTGTCCTGCTTTGATCAAAGCTATGCTGAAGTTCTGGATGGCTCCAGGGAGGATGCACGTTTGGGCCAATGTGGAACACAGTGGATTTTGGTTGTGAAGTATTAGTAATAAACACTGAGTTTATATGTCTCTCTCCAGCTTTCTTGCTGTCACTCCTGTTCAGCAGACCCCTTGCCAATGATTCCAAGCTAGGCTTTGAGGAGTAAAGAACCAAACACCACTGTACCACTCAAACAGCCTTCCTAACACAAGAGTACACTTGGATGCCCCTCTGAAAACTGTTCTTTTGGACAGGCATTGGCAGTGCTTTCCACACAAGTGAACTCCTAAGTAGTATGTAGAGTTTCTGGTATTTCTCAGAATTGGGATAGGATTTGTTTGACTTGCTGATAAGCTATCAAAAATTACTTTTTTCTTTCCTTTATTAGGTTGTTAAATGTGAGATGGAGTGTTGCATAGTGTCCAAGAGTGGAGATATGTTTAGGGCCTTCTGTCACTCACTGTTACCTGTCTTTTCAGTTACTCTTCCTGTATTGATAGGAGGTAAAAGCAAATGTTAATTCAGTGGATCTGCCAGGAATTCAGCATGTGAACCTAGATAAAGAAACCAAATAGCTCTGCTAATCTGGGCAGAAGGGAATTTCACTACTGTTATTCCAAAAGCTTGATCACTTTGCTGTGTGGAAATGCTGGGCATAAAGCTGATGGAAAAGTAGTAGTCTTATTGTATCTACCCTCCAAGACAATGAAGAGTGAAATACTGCAAATCACAGGGCACATTTTGGCCCTGGAAAATAATCTTTGTCAACCATATCCTAGGTCCAACCCATCACAGGGATCTGTGCTGATTTTTAAGAAAAACTGAAAACTATGAAATACTGAAAACTATCAATAAAAGCTAAAATAAAGGTGTTTCAACGGCAAGAAATTATGAAAAACTGTGTTATTCAGTTACAGATAGAAGAACAGGTCTGTGAAAGAACCCAAAATTTACCACACTTTGTTCTTCTTGAATCTTTGTGTCTGTCTTACTGACAGCTAAAAGCAAATGCTTGGTTCTACACCTGGGATGGGGCAATCCTGGTTGTGCGTGTAGCCTGGGGAGGCTGGAGAGGAGCACTGTGGAAAGGCCCCTGGGGGTTCTGATCAAGAGAAAATTTAATATGAGTCAGCAGTGCCCTGGAAGCCAGGAGGGCCAACTGCCCCCCAGCCAGGGCTGTGCTGTGGGGCACCAGGGACAGCATTGCCAGCTGGGCAAGGGAGGGGATTGTCCTGCTCTGCTCTGCACTGGGGCAGCCTCACCTCGAGGGCTGGGGGCACTTTTGGGTGCCACAATATAAAAAAGTCACTAAACTATTGTAAACTGTCCAAAGGAGGGCCACAAGGATGGTGATGGGTCTGGAGGGGAAGCTGTATGAGGAGGGGCTGAGGTCACTTGGTCTGTTCAGCCTGGAGACTGAGGGGAGAGCTCATTGCAGCTACAGCCTCCTCGTGAGGGGAAGAGGAGGGGCAGACACTGATCTCTTCCCTCTGCTGACAGTGACAGGACTCGAGGAGATGGCATGAAGCTGAGTCAGACGAGGTTCAGGCTGGATATCGGGAAAATTTTTTCACCAGAGGGTGTTTGGGCACTGGAACAGGCTCCCCAGGGAAGTGGTTACAGCACCAGCCTATATGAGGTCCAGAAGCATTTGGACAATGCTCTCAGGCACACAGTGTGATTTTTGGGGTGTCCTGTGCAGGTCCAGGAGTTGGACTTAATGATCCGGATGGGTCCCTTCTAACTCACCATATTCTGTGATTCTTCTATCTCTCCTTTCTTTCTCTGTTTCGTAATTCTTTGATTTTCTTTCCACTTGCCCTCTTATATCTCATAACCTATCTTCTAAGTTGCCTTCAGCCAACAGTATTTTCTTGCTTTCCCAAATGTCTCTGTGGATTTTTTGTGTGCTCTGCTCTGGGTGTTGGCAGTAAAGAAGAATTTTCTCAAGTTTTTCTCACTGAGCACCAGCTCCACACAGCTATTAGAATCTAAGTCAGTTTCTACTCTTCACTTCATCCTGGTCCTATGGACAGTGGTCATACTGTCCACTGTAGACCACCAGAACACACTATAAAAATGTCCTGAAGTAATAAGCTGCTAAAAGATCAAAACTCTTCATTTTCCTAAACATTTAATTGAATGAATTAAGTTCTTCTTACAGCCATTTTTATACTTATTCAGCCCTCAGAGCAGCAGGCATCAGTTCAGTCTGCATTGTAAATTACTACAGTTTCACAGCATATGGCCACTTGGAGGAAATGAGCTCTCCATTGATAGCCCTATATTTCTCTTGAGCTAAATATTATTAAATTTGACCTTGGTTAGCATTCTGCAAAATGGCTACAAAGAATGAGTGAGTTCAAAAAAGACTGGGCACAAAAGTTAGTAGTCAATTGTTTCTACTCTGCCTGAAGGCTGGTTAGAGGTGAAGTTCCCCAGGATCTATTCTGGGACTTTGTTTAATATCTTTATAAATTAGTTGGGAACAGAATGGAGCTCCATTGAATTGGCAGATGACATCAAAGCAGAAGATGCAGTTCATATGCTTGAGAGCCCATTTGCCTTTCAGAACCAGACAAGACAAAGCCCCAAGTATGGTCTGAATTCTATTATTATCTTGCTTTGAACAGGGTCCTCTGAATCTTGAATGATTCTGGGATTCCAATGGTATTTTCACCCAAGGATGTTGATTATAACTCTATAAAGGGAAACCAGCAGTGTTGTGAGCTGTTTATCTCACACAGTTCTTTGCAGTTACTTCTCAGGATGATTAAGAATGAGACCTTCAACCTGAGAAATTGATGCTTACTCTGTGTGGTTTTCCATCAGATTTCCTAAGGAGCTGGGGACACAATCAGCTGTAGTCCCACATTGAACTTATAACTTTGGAAAGGTGCCTCACTTGATTTTTTTATTTTTAAAAATTGTGTTAGAGTTCAGATTGACTATGATAACTAGGAAGTTAATGTCAAATAATTTTAAATTGATGACAAATATGTGTCTTTCAATTGTTATTTCTGTTAATAAATGTGGGCAGGTTTCTGGCCTAGGACAAAGAGAGCATCTCTGAGAACAGTGCCAGTTGGCAGCCCTTTCTGAATATTTTCAGAGTGAGCTTAATAATAGAAACTAAGTAATTCATGTCCAGATTATGACACTGTACCATCACTTGGGTAAACAGCTGCTGTCAAAAATGGCAGAGCAGCTATGAGTTCTCTGCTGTCTACCTGTGATTACAATTGACTGAGTAGCAGAAGTTTCAAAGAATATTGATTTGATAATATTCATTGCTATGTTGTGTTCCCCGAATAAGAGAAATGGAAAGCTCTTTGTGTACTTACTAGCCTGAATAATTTAAAAATAATACTGCGTTTCTATAAAAATAAGCATATATATTTGCATTTCAGATCCCGTTAGAGGCTAGTTAGCATATAGAAGAATAACATATTAATTAAGAGAACATGATGTGAATCTAAAAGAAAAATAATAGTGACAGACAAAGTGTTTATTTAATTTAGGTTCTCTACCCACTTGGAAGAGAATTTGACTGTGATGTGTTTGTCCGGGGGCTGAACTTTTGACAGCTAGGGTACTTAACTAATGCAACAATTTACATGAGTGTGAAGAATGATTGTCTGTTATCTCAAGACTTACAAAATAAAAAGATATTCTAAAAAGCATTGTACCGTAGAATGCATTTAAAAATGATCCAGGTAGAGAATGGCTGATATTCTGTGGGATGTCATTCTGTCTTATTAGATAGACAATCTATTGCCTTCTATCTTCTGTATTGTGCATCTAAAATACTTATGAAAAATAAATGCACTACTGCAATGTTCAGTAGAAATTAATTTTACAGTGAGGTATTTCCCATGGCTACCTCTGAAGGGAGAACTAGCACACACTGAGTTAACATGAGTAAGAAAATATTACTGGAACATCATAACGCTCTCCAAGTTCTATCCAGCTAACAGATGCTAGCCAGAGAAATATCATCTGCTTTTCAAAAGGAAGACAGTCTGAACATTAGGAAGACTTTTATAAGCTTAGGCCAAGAATAATTTATAATATCTTGCTTGCCTGATTGATATATATTATATGAAGCTATGATCTGAGCCTACTCCTGTTGTATCAGTATTCTGACTGCAAAAAATAATTGTCTTGCATTTGATGAGTGTACCTCTTAAATTTACATCAGAGGTCTTTAGCACTGGGCCTGTGTTGTACACAATACTGCTGAGAAGTGTTGGTTCAAATTAGGATGTGTCTTATCCCTGTTTAACACTGGTTTTCAGCATGACACTGATGGAAATGTTATGCAGGGACTCATGTCAGAAAAATAAAACTGGCTATGGTGAGATCTATGGCAAAATCTCCCTAACATTGAGTCACTCTGAGCCATTACTTTCTTGTTTACAAGCTCATCCCACATCACTGTTTAGACAGAGAAAGGATGATGAGGTGTAGGACAAAAGGAGGTCAGGATAAATGTGATTATGTGCACCTTGGAGCTCAGTTTTATTGCACTTGGGAAGTCTCCTGGTGTCTGTTGAAATGCCTGTCCTGCCTGTGTTGAAGTTATGGAATATCCATGGTTAGCAGAGGTGTAGCCCAAGTAAAGTCTAGTCTGCTAAATCTGACTGTTTTCCCAGGTGTTTTTTAGAGGTTTGACCTGCAGTTCTGGTTAAAAATCTAATTACTGATTTTTGGTAACACAGAGAAAGAGACTTTTGTGAAATAGTGTATTTTGAGCTGTATGTCTGGTTTTGTTGATCTTGTTGTGGTACTGTTTTGGGTTTTTTAGTTTGGTTTTGATTTTGTTTCTTCCTCCAGTGATCTTGGATGACAGATTATCTTGTGGTTTGGATGGACCTCCAGTCCAGTGTTTCATATCTGTTTGACAAAACTGGGGAACCTTAGATTTAGATCTTTCTAGTACAGGGATACTCAACAAACCTAAGTGGAAAAGGATTTTGAAGTTATTAAGTAATTAAATAAACAAATTTAAGGAGTTATATGACAAAGAAAGAGGGTTTCTGTTTCCATATAGCTATGGGAAAAACATCTATAGGGAGTTACTAAATTGTATATAGGCATGTGTCAAGACAGCACTTGACATAAAGAAATGAGACCCACATAAACCATGGATATTTATTATAAGTTTCTTAGTTGTGTTCTCTGTTTTGCCTGTGTTGCATGCACACAGGGTCTAGTAATGGTTTCTGATATAAAACTACAGGGACATTGTGGTGGTGACATTCCACTACATTTCAGCAGAACTTCAATTGTCCTGACAATACCATTTTTCACTTTCTAAAATTTTCTGCTTGTTTATTATGTATTTAAGTGACTTAAGTTGGTAGTATTAACTCAGTGTGAAACTAGGAAAAGTGACTTTAGCACTTAGATGAGTGCACTTGCATGCAGTTGCTGAGACTATAAAAATGACAACATGGGAAAATTTTGAATTTTTTTTTCAATACATTCTTTATCTTCTTACTAGAGACCAAATATTCAACCAAAAAAAATATATTTGGATAGTTTCTTCAAATTGAGACAGTTAATACTGGAGAGAGTACAAATCCCATCATACATTTATGTGAATAATAAATAAAAGGTAATGGTCCATTATCACAAATACACTTTGAGAACAAAGAATGTTTTATTAGGTTTACCTTGTTATGTTATTATAGCTTTCTTTTGTGAGCGCTATTCAAGCATGTAACCATTGGTGGCTTTATAAAAGATAATAAAGTTTATTAGTGTAATAATGTGCAATGAATAATATTTTAGAAATAGCAAATAGGCTGTAAAAAATTGGATAAGGTCAAAACTGTACTAAAAAAAGCCATTGTATCTTCTTTAAAAGAAAAGGGGATTTTCAGTCCAGTCTTCTAATGTAGTACAGTGTTTTCATGGGTGAAAAAAGTAAAAAAGCTAGACAAATTATACTCAGTAGAAAAATAAAGAAATGACATTTGGGTTATTATTCTGTAGGGGTTTGCTGGTGACTTTGTTTCTGTGTTTGATGACTTTTTCTCATACCCTTGAAAGTAGTCTAGAACTTTTTATGTTTTATGGGGACCAGACAAAAAACATTTTTGACATACTGAAAATATGTTAGCAGTTTTCCTCTTGGGTGTTTCACACTCTTTCTCTTGATTCCTTGTTCAATATGAAGGAAGAGCACCATACTCAATGCCTAGCATTCTGCAAGACTGGATTCTTTTGTTTAGGTTTTTTTTTTGTGATGAGGTGACTTTGAAGTTAGTGTTAACTCCATCTAGGAGAGAATTCCATGATTTTTGAAGAAGTGTCAGGTCTCACAAAGAATGAATTATATCTCAATTTCTTTTTCTCCCTTCATGTGGGAAAGCTGTCATGGAATATGAAAGAGATCTACAGTGGCCTGATTTAGTAAATGAGTATGAGGGGGCAGTAGCAGGATGCATCTTTACTTCTTCACTTCTCTCAAAGTCTCACCTTAGTGACCTGTTTTCAGTAGCTGATCTTGTCCTGCACTATGGTATCCTACAACTTGCCACATTTTACATATAGAATAACTGTGCTTACAACACTTCCCCTTCTTCTGACTTGTGATACTGTGGAGGACTTTTGCAAGAGGCTGTTTAATGGATTTCTTGCACCAGTAGGTTTTGCTGTAGTATTGTGGGCTGTCACTTTGCTGTTGCATATATGGTTCTATTTTAAAGCAGTCAATTTATAAAAACTCTATCCCATACATAAATAGGAACATTAATAATTGAAACAGTAGCAACAGATGAATGCCAAAATTATTATTCTGTTAAAACCATAAAATAGATACTATAAATTTTGGAAAACAGAGGAAGAACATGGTAACAGCCCCTGACTTCTATCTGAGCTCCAGTGTGAAATCAGAAGATGTCATAGTGGGGGGCCCTTGGTGAGATGCCAAGAGAAAGTCCAGCAGTTTCTCTTGGCTCAGTTCTTTTCCCAGTATTTAAGTATCTAGCAGTTTATGCCAGATGTGCAGGTGTCCTTAGAGTGGGAACCTCTTTCACCCTGTTACCATTACTCCATGAAGCATGTTGACAATTTGAAAACTCTTTTCTCTTTTTCATTACTTAAGGTAGTAGGAGCAAAATGAGAATTACCTGGCAACTAGGATGTGTTGCATCCTTTTAGGATGAAGATATTTTAATATTTTCCAGAACATCTCATCTATCATAATTGTATTGAGACCTGATGGTTCATGTTACATGAGGTACTATAAAAAACATCATTAGCAATGTCAACAATTTCAGGGGAATGGTAGAAGAATTCTGTGGTAGAAGAATACTTTTTGATTACTTTTTTCTGTTTTTTTTTCTCTGATAAGTTTTTCAACCCCAAAAAAGAAGTTTATACTTCATAGCTTGAATAGCAGTAGCACATCTGCCCCCCCTTACTGACCTGTTGTATAAATACATTCGATACCATGAAGCACTCAAAGAATGCTGTGTGAAAAATAAGTGACTGGCTGGTTTTTTTTTCCCTTAGCAAAACAGGAGGCTGAGATCTTCTCAGTTTCCCAGAGTACAGTTCTGCAATGCCTTGAGATGGAATATCCAGCAGTAGAAGAAGCTAGGGAGTAAGACAGACGGACATTTTTTTCTGAAGCATCTGAAGGTTGCGGTGGAACAGAGAGCTGACCTCAATAAAGACATAAGGGACATAATGGTACATATTCTCATGCTGTAAGCTTTACTTAAATGGGGAAAAAATAAACAAACCCAAAAAGTTCATTGATATAGTCAAGTAAAATTAAGTCCTATATTTTAATCTCATTTTGATAAGCACTTCTATTAAAAAGACTGTGGTGGGTTTTGTACTGGTCATGTACAAGTTTTCATAAAAAATGTATGGAAATTATAATGAAAACACAACTAGATTTCAACTTGTTTCATTAGCAGCCCAGCTCTTGGGAACATTTGACCTAGATCTGCCTATGAATACACAAACTTCATAATGATTCAAGACAAATTTTCATAATGGATGATGCTCACTTTTGAATTGAGGCTTGAACACCACCTGTATCTATCTTAAATTCTGTCTTTCCAGACTTAAATAGTATTTGATCCAACTTCTGGTGCCTGAAGTTGATTCTTTTACATGGAGCTGAATTTCTTTTATGTGGTGGGATTTTTTTGTTTAGTTGTGGGATTCCCTTTGTTGTATTTTGTTTGTTTATTTGTGGGGTTTTTTTCCTTCCTATTTGATAAAGATGCAGTAAACTTCCCATAGTGTCTACCTAGAATTTCTAATAGCTGAGGGTTGGGAAGGAGAAAAACTTGAACAGATGTTTAGAGATTTGTGTGAACTAAGCTTTTTCAGCCAAACCACATTCACAACTGGAGACAAAAAACCTGTTGTGTGGACCTGAATGAATAAACACATATGAATGAATAAACATGCATGGACACACATGGCAAGGCTGTTTATCACCTGTGGAGAGACACTTGTCCTGATGGAAATTCCTTCATGGGTACAAAACTGGGTAGGTGGATGCACTCTAGCTACCAACAGTAGCACTTTGGGAATTAGGTTTAGATGGCAAACACTTTAGAAAGAGCTCATTTAAAATTCTTCTGACTTTCTTGTCTGTGGGAGTAGCACACTGTCTACAGGCTGACTAACTGGCAGTCAGGGATTGGCTTAGTAATAAAAATAAATGATAATGAAAAATGCACGGGTAACTGGCACAGAACACAGGCCTGGGGGAGGGTCTCTGTTGTGTGTACTGGCACCAGAGTGCTGCTTCATCACTGCTTTATCTGCAACTGGAGGGTAATTTCAACGCTGGCATCTTAAACATGTTTTTATTGAATGCCCATGAAAAAAGCCAGTCCAGAGTTAGTGTTCATCTCTCTTCCTGTCTTAAAGACTACTTTTGAATCTGATGTCAGTTTTATGGCTGTGGGACTAAGGAATTTCCTGAAAGTATTGCGTTCCAAATCAGGAATTTTTGAGGGAGATCTGGAAGAAGGCTGGGTACTGGGTTGTGTACAGAAGTGTTCATTCTGTGGATCCTTGGTTTGGGAGAAAAAGGGACCTACTAGACTATTATTTTGACAATTTCATGAACCACAGGATCCATCATTTATGTTGGAAACTATCATGGGGGACAAACAAACAAACAAAAACCTGTATCCTAAATATATGTACATGTCACCAGGGAAAAGAATGAAGATTTAAAGAACAAAAGGTGGTGGATCCTAAGTAAATTTAGAACTAGCTGGAGAGTTGGTGAGATGGAAAGATATGAAGGCTATCTTAGAAATGTGATATACACAATAGAGCTCTAATTCCAAAGAGATATCAGAGAGTTCTCTGTCCAAACAATAGAGAAGAGTAAGCTTTGTACACAGAAGTGCAGTGCTATGGAAGGAGAGAAGTAGAGACAGATGAATTATTTTTTTCATGAGTAGGCCTGTATCACAGCTACTGAGTAGTTTTGCAGTTTAATTTGCTGTTGTCTTCATTGTGTTTTCACGGAGAAAAAAGACCACACTAAAAGCCCTAAAATGGCCTACCAGGACTATGCTTACTCCCTCTTAAAACAATGTGGTATTATAAACTCTCAAGCATGTACTAAAACCTACTTCCTCCCAAGCTCCATGTCTTCCCTAAGAGAGGACCTAGAAAGTTTCGTTTCTTTTCTTAGAATTGTAAAATAATTGGACAAATCCAGCTGAAAAGAATCTCTGACAGTCACCTAGCTTTGTTGGAAGCAAGTTAATCTAGGTTGGATATATCTAGGCTTGTCCATCCATTTTCTGAGTAGTATGTCCAAGAACGGAGATTATGAATTCTTTGTGGACAACCTGGTCAAGTATTTGACCACACAGTTGCTGGAATTTTTTTCTTACATGTAAACAGAATTTCCCATTTTCCAGCCTGTTTCCTTTATGTCTTTTCCTATCACTGGGTATTTTAAAAAGATTTTACCTCTGTTCTTTCTGTATCCTTCTATTCAATATTTATTGGTGGTTAAGAGCTCCCTTTATCCTTCTCGCGTCTGAAAAAACCCAGTTCTCTTGGCCTCTCCTCATAATTATTGCAGGTCTTTGTCCAGGTTCATGAAGTTTGGACAGATAAGGTGTGACAAAGATCAAGTGCACTGCAGCCCAAGCTGCCAGGTTTGTCCTGGGTTCAACTTTTCCTAAGTGTAGCAGAGGTAATTTCCAGCCAAAGCTCAATAGAAATAAACAGGGATATGAACAATAGTCTATTCCTCCACCCATTTCCTTGCTGTTATGACATTTCCTTGGCACTGTTTAATTTAATAATATAGACATGCCCAAGGTCTGTCCCCACAACTTAAATATATGTATTGTTATATTGCCAGAACATTCCCTAGAAAGCTTTGGGCCCAGATTAACCTTTATGTTCTCAGATCTTTGCCATGAACCAACTGTTCAGAAGTTATCCTGGGCCAGGAACCATTATCAATAGCCAGTCAAGACATCATTACACATCCTGGGATACTGTTTGACAGAAATGTGGGCTGTTCTATGCCAGTTGGCCACAGGGCTAATGAGTGGTCCCACGTACAAATAATTTGGGGATGGAGCTGTAACTCTAGACTTGACACTGCTACAGCAACTGAAGGTAGCTTCAGTCCAGTGTAAGATAGTTCTGCTGAAAAGGCATTGAAAGAGGGTAGTGAACTGAAGCATGTGGGAGTTCAGTGAAATTGAATGGGTAATACCAGCAAAGGATGCTTTGAAGAGAAGAACATAAACCTTTCTTTAGGCTTCTTTTAATGTCCATTTTTTTTTTCCACCAGAAAATTCTTTTAAGCTGAGCAGGATGCAAGCACAGGAAAGATAGGAACAGTTGAACATTGAGGAGATTTCATGTTTCAGGGGATTTACAGCTTTCAACTAAAACTTTTTTCCTTGCAATTGGCTCATTGGCCACTAGGTATGTTGTTTTTGTATTTCAACACAACTTCATGAAAAACATGCATGTCATATAATAACCTTGATTATCAAAATGTACAAAAGAAAAACAATCTGTGCCCGATTTCCTTGATTTTTTTCCCCCTACATTCAGATAATACTTAAATATTGAGAGTATGTCTAACAGAGCATTCTAAAACCTAGGCACTGGTTACAGAACCACCTTACATTCTGTTTGTGTAGAAAGAAATCTGGAGATCCTATGAGAAACAAGAAAATATCAACCACATATCAGAGTTGATTTGGTATCCTGTATTATGATCTGATCAGATGTGATCTGATGTTAACCCTGCTTGGTGCAAGAGGTTGGAGTGGAGACGACCTGATGTCCCTTCCACCTGAATGATTCTGTGATTATCATAATTATTATCAGCAACCAAGTTCACACAAACAGTGTAACAAAGGGAAATGACATATCACTTGGGAGATGATTTTATGAGCTGTCTGCAAGTGCTAAGTGCTCTTAACTCTTACTGATTTTGACAGGAGGTGACATAACTCTGAAAGTCCATAGAATCACAGAATCATAAAATGGTTTGGATTGGAAAGGAAATTTAAAGCTTCTCTAGTCCAACCCCCTGCAATGAGCAGGGACATCTTCAACTAGATCAAGTTGCTCAAGGCCCTGGCCAGCCTGACCTAAAATGTTTCCAGGGATGGGGTATCCACCACCTTGCTGGGCAACCTGCTCCAGTGTTTCACCACCCTCACCATAAAAAATTTCTTTCTTATATCTAGTCTAAAAATACCCAATTTCAGTTTAAAACTATTACTTCTTGTCCTATCACAACAGGCCCTGCTAAAAAGTTTGTCCCCATCTTTTTTTAAAGCCCCCTATAATTTGGGAATCTGCTAAAAGGTCACCCCTGAGCGTTTTCTTCTCGAGGCTGAAAAACTCCAACTTTCTCAGCCTTCCTTCACAGAAAAAGTGTTCCAGCTCTCTGCTAATTTTTCTGGCCTTTCTCTGGACATCTCCGTTCAGCAGACATTTAATTCATGAGGTTGTCTTCCTCTGCTTTCAGTGTGTCTAAAATTACATGAAATGTAATGAAGTAATAAACTCTCCAACTAAGGGTTTTCCTAAAAGCAGTTCCAGCTGTGGTAAATAGGGAATGTTCAGATTGATTATGGAAAAAATTATGGATGGGCATTTAATTCTGTGTGAATCACCAAGCTGGGGAGGGTTAGGGTTAGTAGAGATGATATCGTAATACAAAATATATATCTCATGGGTAGGTACCACCTGATTACTATGGAAAACTCTAGCTTTTCTTTACTTGCTAGGTCTTTAGACAGAGATTGAGGCAACTGAGAATCAGGGTGTTTTGCTACTTACAGCCTTGTTGACAGAAGAGATAACATAACCTATCCAGAGGGAATTTTCCTTCAAATATCCAGTGACATTTTGACTCGGAGCCATTTACAACCTTATTGTGGTTTAACTGCAGCCAGCAGCCCACCTCCACACAGCCACTCACTCACTCCCCCACCAGCAGGACTGGGGAGAGAATTGGAGGGGTAAAAGCTGGAAAAGTCCTGAGTCAGGGGTTATGTCACTGCTTCCCATGAGCAGGCAGGTGCTCAGCCATCTCCAGGAGACCAGGGCCACATCACATGTAACAGTGACTTGAGAATACAAATGCCACTACTCCAAACATTCGCACTTTCCTTTTTCTTCCTCCCACTTTATATACTGAGCATGATATCACATGATTTGGGATATCTCTGGTCAGTTTGGGTCACCTGTCCTGGCTGTGTCTCCTCCCAGCCTCCCATGCACCCCAACTTTCTCAACACTGTGATAGTGTAACAAACAGAAAAGGCCTTGGCTCTGTGTAAGCTCTGCTCAGCAATAACAATGACATCTCTGTATTAGCAGCTCTGTGTTCAGCACAAATCCAAAACACAGTCCCATACCAGCCACCGTGAAGACAATTAATTCTACCTGAGCTGCAATCAGCACAAAGCTGAACCACAAAAACCTGCACAAAATATCCTGGTTAGTATACATGTCAAAAATAGTAATTTAAATGAGTAATGTATATTGATTGCAGGAATAAATAAAACACAGAGTTCAGTGGCTGGAGGAGTGTCACACAAAATTGTTCTCACAGAGGCTGTAGGCAGACAGCACTTCATTCAGTGATGTCACAGTCCACTTTCCTTCTTCAGGTTAATTATTCCTGACACTCTTCCTTCTCTTCCTGCTTTTGTACCTACCACAATTTCTGCAGCTGGAGTGAACAGTATCAGATGATGATCAGTTAAAACCTTTTTCCTGAGTTATTTTTAACCTGGCCAGTTCTCTGATTCACTGCTGAGCTGCACAGATACTGGTACAACTGAGTGGGCAGTACTGGGATAAGGTATGCGCATGCCATCAGAGGGGGAAAAGGTGAAGCCATTAAAGCAGAGATACGGGTACAGCAAAAAAATCTTGTCAGATGACAGCCTGAAAATGTAGTGCGATGACAGTTTAAAGCAATCTGAAGCAGAGCTTGCATGGTTCTAACATTTTTTTAACAGCAAAGAAGTGTAACTCATCTTGTGGCATGAGTTTATTCTGGTGGCTCATGGTGCAGTCATACAAGGGAGAAGAAGGAATGCTCTGCCTTGGAACAGATGTCATCAGGATAAACTCCTGTGGAACTGTGCCTTTTGTCATCAAAGTCATCAGGAGGATTTACTGGTTGGTGAAGTATGGAATATCTCACTTTTCCCATTCAGGGGATTGATATAGTCCTTACTTAAAAGGGAGAAATTAAAAATTATCTCCTGTTTAAGTCTGAGGTCAGTGTAACCCCTGATTAGATAGATTCAGATCAGTAAAAGATATTTCAACTACTGAGAAAACTGCTCATCATATTGGTCCAGTTTGTCCTCAGGAGAAATGGGGATGCATAAGAAATTGTATATGCAGTTTTAAAAGCTGGTATCACATATGCTGGAAAAGAATGAAGTATCTTTCTGTAATCACCCATAACCAGTGCAGCAAATCTGCTTATACAGGTAAATAAACCAATTTACACATCCCAAAAATCTTCTGGCACTTAGTTAGGTCCAGCTGGAGACTAATAGCCTGAAAAAACGGAAAGCCTCATTTCCTTCCAGGAAATAAGACTGAGATGTCTCACTTGTTATCACTAAGCAGGAAGTTTTGACTGAATTTGAGGCTAAATTCATTTTGCCACTAAACAATTATGAATGTTTGGGATGGTGGTATCAGAAGCCCATAGGTTTTGATTCTGCAGCAGCCAGCAAACAGCCTCACAGGGAATATCAGATTTTTTGAAAGATTTGACCTACCAGATGCATTACTACAGTTGTTTTGTTCCAGCAAATTAGTGTTCTCCAAAGAAAAACCATTGATTCAGAACATTGATAGGACTAATTAATGAAACACTTTATTCAAAGTTAATATTTGCACCTTTAAAGGGAGGTTATCATACCTGAAACAGTTCAGGGAAGTGCTATACAAATTAGTCAAAGTCTGAAGTATTCACAGCTTATCACAGGAGATTTAAACTCAGTCTGACTTGGGAACAAGGGGTTCAAGAGTAGTTTTGCTATAAAAGTATGTACATAAGGAAGAATTCTGAAGCAGATGCTTTTTTAAATTTACCAGACAAAGCAAGTTACTGGACACTGAAGGGAGATAAATTCAAACTATAAACAGGATATGATTTTCTTTTAACAGGCTGAATAATAAATCATTGAGCAGCTTAATTTTCCCCATCATTTGTGTCATATTAAGACTGGATCTGTTCCTGATAGATGTTCTTGCACATCCACTAAAGCAGGAGAAATACCTCAAAATAAAGGAAGAAGTCCCCCTTACCCCACTCCCTGTCCCCAAATCCAGTACTGTTCATAGAATGGGCTGTTTGCTGTGACAGGACTTGCTTTGGTGGGCCTGCTCATATCACAGCTGAGAGCTCTGGGTTGGGAAGCAAAGAGAGCTGCTGCTGTTTTGCTGACACAGGAGACTGGGCTTGCTCCTCTGCAGAGCTGGGCTGGCTGTGGTAACGTGCTGTGTAGCATATGCTGAGTACCAAACTGGAACACTTTGCATGCTCCTTCACTTTCTAGGATAAAAGCCAAAGGAAGAGAGTGGCTTTGGGTGAATTCTTATCCCAAATGGTATCATTGTATACTACACCTTAGCCTTAAAAGCTGGTAGGGTGGGAGGGAGGCTATTAAGACAGAGGTGAAACAGAGAACAGAATCAGTCTTGCCTTCTTGCATCACAAATGATGTTTTGATGTACACAAAATTAATAGATGTTGGAAATCTTAAATAAGTTTTGCTGATTTACTGTAGATGAGGAACTGTCCCTTTTTTGTGTGTGTATTTGCTTTTGTGATGTGCAATCCCACAAGGAAAAAAAAAATTGCAAAAGCAACATGCATGAAAAGTACATTTACAGCTGTGTGTCTGAGACATGAAAAACCGATGGAAGGAAACTAGTCTTATTTAAGCCTCTATTAATATTTTCAGAACTTACAGCCTCTTAATGAAACATCCAGGGAATAAATTAAAATCAGTAAGAGAAAGACCACAAGGTAGCAGTAGTCTTTCTAGAATAACCTTCAGCCAGGACACTGCTGGCTGAAACTTGCAGGAACACATGGGAATATATTTAGTCAGTTACAGTGTATTGAAAAACAATGAAGATCCTCAACTGACTTGAAAAGGGAATGGGTTGCCAATTAGTTTCGACTTTTCAAATAGCTTGTAGAGTCATAGTCTCATTTAAGTTGAAAGAGACCTTTAAGACCATTAAGTCTAACCATTAACCCAGCCCTGCCAAGACCACCACTAAACCATGTTCCAAAGCATCATATCTACACACGTATTAGACATTTAGAGGGATGATTATTTCACCACTTCTCTGTGCAGACTATTCCAAAATGCTTGACAATCTTTTCTGTGAAGAATTTTTTCCTAATATCCAATCTAAACTTCCCCTGCTATTTTCTCTCATCCAGTTAATTGCTACCTGGGAGAAGAGACCCACGCCCACCTCACTACAACTTTCAGGCAGTTCTAGAGAGGGACAAGGTCTCCCATGAACCTACTTTTTCCCAGGCTAAACCTGAATCTGACCCCCAGCTCCTCCAGCTGCTCCTCATAGGACTTGTGCTCCAGACCATTCACTGGCTCCATCCCCTTCTCTGGACATGCTCCAGCCCCTCAGTGTCCTTCCTGAACTGAGCAGCCCACAAGTGGATGCAGAATGCAAGGTGTGGCCTCACCAGTGCCGAGTACAGGGGGACAATCACTGCCCTGATCCTGCTGGGCACACCATTCCTGATATAAACCAGGATGCCACTGGCCTTCTTGGCCACCTGGGCACACACTGGCTGATGTTCAGTCACTGTCAGCCAGCACCCACAGGCCATTTTCCACAGAGCAGCTTTTCAGCCACTCTGCCCCCAGCCTGTAGCTCTGCCTGAGGTTGTTGGGACCCAATGGCAGGACCCAGCATTTGGACTTGAACCATCTAAACTTGGCCTTGGACCATCAATCCAGCCCGTTCAGATCCCTTTGCAGTCTTTCCACTCTTCAGCAGATCAGCACTTCTTCCCAACAGTGTCATCTGCTAGTTGAGAGTGGGTGTCCTCGATTCCCTTTTCCAAGTTGCTGATATTAAACAGGCCTGGCCTCAATACTGAGCCCTGAGGAGCACCACTGGTGACTGGCCACAGCTGGATGTAACTCTATCCACCACCACTCTCTGAGCTTGGCCACCCAGAGCATTTTTTACCCAGCAAAAAATGTGCCTGTCCAATGTTGTGGAAAACTGGGTCAAAGACTACTAAATCCAGGTAGACACATCCACAGCCTTTCACTCAGCCACTCATCCAGTGGGCCACCTGGTCATAGAAGGAGATCAAGCTGGTCAAGCAGGACATGCCTTTTATAAACAAATGATGGCTGGGCCTGATCTCCTCATTTGCCTGGTCTCCTCATTCACACTCAAGCTGATCTCTTCCCTGCCCTTCTGTGGCACTGATGTCAGGGTGACAGGGCTGTAATTCCTCAGATCCTCCTTCTGCTCTTATCACTTTTACTGATCTCCAGTCATCTTGGACCCTCACAGTTAACCAGGACTGCTGGTAAATTATGGAAAGTGTCTTGGTGAGCTCTTCTGCCCCTGCATGCAGTACATGGGGCCACCCAGCCCCATGGACTTGTACAAGCGTAAGGGGCAAAGCAGGTCACTGGCCATTTCTCCTTGGGTTCTGGGGTCCTCATTCTGCTCCCTGTCCCTGCCTTCCAGCTCAGAGGGCTGGATACAGGAGAACAACTGGCCTTGCTAGTAAGGACTGAGGCAAAGAAAGCATTAGGTACCTCATTGTTTTCCTCATTCTTTGTCATTATATTTCCCCTTGCATCCAGTCAAGGATGGAGATTGTCCTTAGCCCTCATTTTGTTGCCAATGTATTTATAGGAACCTTTATATTATGTTTTACAGCAGTTGCTGGATTTAGTTCTGTTTGGGCTTTGGTCCTTATAATTTTCTCCCTGCATAACCTCACAACATCCCTGTGGTTCTCCTGACTTTTCTGTCCCTTCTTCCAAAGGTCATGAACTCTTTTTTACCCTGCGTTCTAGCCAAAGCTCTGTTTAACCAGAGCTTCTTCTGATCCAGAAGATCAACCAGATCTTCTGGCTGACCTTCATCCCCAAAGCTCATTTTTTGGCACAAGGGGATGGAATTAACTGCACCTTTAAGATTTCCTTCTTGAAGTCTGTCCAGACTTCCTGGACCCCTTCACCCCACAGGCTCTCAATGGAGCCTCTCAACCAGTCTCCTTAACAGGCCAAAATCTGCCCTCTGTAAGTCCAGGGTGGCAGTTCTGCTGACCACCCCCCTCTTCTTCTGACCCCCCTTTACTTCTCCGGGGATCTAAAACTACAATTTCATGATTGCTATAGGGATTTTGCTTTCAAATTGTCAGATTGAGTTACTTTATGTATAATTCTAATGATGTGTATTTTATTTTTTTTCCCTTCACTCTCCATTCTTCTTTTGACAAAGATAAGGCACTTTTCAGAGCCTTGAATTTCAGGCAGATTTTTCGCTGGCCATTATGACTTTCAGATTGTCCTTTCTATATTTTCAGGAAGGTATATCTAAATTTGTAATGTCACATGTGTTATTTTGCTTGCTGAAGGCAATCATTCTCACAATGAATTTGTATGTGTGGGATGAAAATATGCACATCAGTTTCATCAAGTATTCCATTAAAATTCAACTACAGAGCTCAGTGACACACAGCAAGATGTGGTGGTGAATTTATGTTGAATTGCACAAATATTTGTATTTAGATGCATGTTGGCAAGCAATCAATTAATTTTATAACTGAAAGCCTCTCTGTACTAAAGAAATAGGAAAGGGTATCTCCTCTCAATATACTGGAGGAAAAATTGTAGAGTGAACCTACTAAAGTGCAAATGGTTTTTCAAGTAGTCCAAAGAATGTGAGAACTGACTAGGGAATAGCAGTGCTGTTTTATAGAAGTTTCTTGGATTTCAAAATTTGTTTTTATTCCATGTTAGTATTTAAAGNAGTGCTGTTTTATAGAAGTTTCTTGGATTTCAAAATTTGTTTTTATTCCATGTTAGTATTAATGGAACTTAAAGTGGCATTTAAAAACTGGGTTTTTTAGACTAAGGCAGGTCAGGTTTTGTCTTGTTTCATCAGAACTTGAATCATAGAAACTTACAGCTCACAACTTTATTGAAAGAGATTTGTCAGCTTTCCATATTCCTAAAGTGTTCTAGCAGCTCTACTATGTAGGTGTTTAGTTAAATTTACCTTTTCTACATGGATATTCCAAGGAGACTTCAAGAATTCACTTTAAAGAAGGGACCTCTCTTCTGCTGTGTGTTTTTCAGAAATTGTCAACTTGAGAAAAAGCAAAAACTAGATTTACAAATAGAATGGAAATAAGATGCAGTGATGACCTAAGGCATCAAATTGAAAATTGATTCTTCACTAATAAAGATAATTATCTTTTCAATTTTGTGTTTGGAAGTTGTTTGTTCATCTGGAGTTGATAGAAAGGTAACTGGACTGTGATATGCAGAGCTGTCCTTATTTACATTGACTGAAGTTCACTCTCTTCTATGTCCTGGCTGGTTTTGCCTCTCCTTTTTTTCCTCTGGGCTCCATTTTTCTTCTTGCTTCTTCCTGCTCCATTTCTTCCTCTGCATAACCCATCTTTTAAGTTGCCTTTGGCCATCTGTATTTTCTTGCATTCCCAAATGTGGCATTCTCCCTGGAAATACTGTATGTTCTGTTTGACTGCTGGCAGCAAAGAAGACTTTACTCAAATTCTGCTCACTGAAGCACCAGCTCCACACAGCCATCAGGATGTGAGTAAATTTCACTTTGCTGCCAACACTCAAAGCAAAAAGCTGCATCAAGAGAAAACAACAAAAGCTGTAAGTTCTAAAAGGATTTTCTGAAAATAATTAGTTTGTTTATATGATGTACCTTACATAATATCAAAAGAAACAGCATAGCTGCTGGGCTATTTTATTCATCATTCTTATTCTTCATCAGCATTGTAGAAGTTACTGCTCTCGCTAACTCATGCCATTTTAGTGGTATGAAAAAATTCAGTTTATGAAACTAGAGCTTTAAAACCTTTTTCTACTATGGTCTGTCTGTGATACTACATGAGTTAATTAGAGACTTTGCTTCATTTTTCCTCATGTAAATGAACATATATAATTTTAAACATTGATAATATTCAAAACATGTTTAAAGGCTTTGCTGTACTGGGGAACATGACAGAAGCTTGTATGGATGTGGCAGAAGTGGAACAACCAGGTCTGTTGGCAGCAAAGACCTGTGGTGGCAGCATAGGTGGCAGCATTATGATCCTCTTTGGAGCCTTGGGAAATATTTGATGGTGGAAATCTACCTAACATAACTGCAGGGCTGAATTATGAAGCTGACCTGCCTGAGTTACAAACAAAACATGGAGCTTACACATCCCTTGGACTCCAATGACAAGTACAACCTCCAATTCTGCCTTATAATCAGGGCACTTTATTTGGATTAGTCATGTCATGCAGATGATATATTTTTTGTCCTGTAACTGAATAATTGCAGCTATTTCTGGCCCAAATATAGAACCTTTTTGGCTTAACAGGAAATTTGCTGCCCTCACACACGTAAGAGCCTTCTTCAGCCTAGTCTCCATACAGAATTTGCATAAATTGCAATTGGAAACTAAGTCACAGCCAAAGCAAATACTTTTCCCAAATCAGATTAAAATTCATGTAAATCTTTTTGTGATGTTTGCTAGTCTCTGTGATGTTAGTGACTCCCTGATGGATGATACATTCTGCAACAGGACACTTTGGGAACTTCAGTCTTATAGACAGGATAAAAAAGTAATTGGCAGAAAGATTCTCTGCAGACTTATGCACAACTTTGGCAGCAGCTGCTTCAATTTTCAGCTCCCTTTCCCATTCATTGTTTCAAAGCAGCAGAAGAAATAACCTCTACTCTTATGTACTTTCTGTGATATAATTCTGCCATGGTGATGGAAGAGAAGAAGAATCAGAGTAGTCTAACCTAGGAAATGTAATTCCTGAATTAGATAATAAATGAATGTGTGGGATCTACTGTGTATTTGAATGTAATTTTTTTTAAACAGTGTAATCCACAAAACTAAATTTCTAGAATTTTGAAACTGAGTCTTTTCAGAATCAGTAGCACACAAATGCATTCCTACATGTGAAGATGATGAGCCTTAAGAGCTAGTTGATTGTGTAAATTATTGCTACTGTTCCTAATACAATAGCTTTTAGAAGACCCTTTCTCTGTCCTCCAGTAGGATACCACTCCTTCACTGCAGTGAAGGAAAAAGCCTTCTAACAAAATCTAAAATGCTAAGAAAAATAAGTTTTAAATGAAAAGAAAAAGGATGGTACCTACTTATTTGCAGGGATAAGAGGCACAAGTTCTGTTGAACAGCTTAAGAACAAAATGTCTAAAACCTCTTCCTTCCTTCCTGCCCTATACCTAACTCACTGCAGGCATTTAGGCATCTGGTCATGCCTACAGTTTCACAGTGTTTTGGCTGAGTGAAGCATCAGGGAGCCTGTGCAGCATCTAAAAGGGTTTGGATCTATAAGGAGGCTGGATCCTAACCTGTGGTCATCAGTTACCAGGAAAAATAGGAGTTCAAAAGGAGCAAAATGAGTTTTTTGAATAATCGTGTTTTGTGAGTTTGCTTCAAATTCAGGGTACCTGAGCTGACACTCCAAGCAGTCCTCCAAGCAGCAAGCTTCATTGAGGTTAGAGAAGAAGGTCAGGAAAAGCTCAGCTCTAAGATGCTTAGGAACTGGAGTACACTTCAGAAAGGTACACTTAACAATGCCATACTCTGTGACTGACATATGGTATTGTTCTTGGCATATTTGGACTCATAAATCAGTGCTTGGTCCTGGCCAAGGAAAAAAACGTGTAGCACAAAGGATATTAAAATAGATTCACTTGCACAAGGATTTGTTAGCACAATCAATAACATCAGCTGAAATTATCAAAGAAAACAGAACCCAAAACAAAACAAAAGAGGAGTAAGAGGTAGTAAAACTTCTCATTCATTCATAGGCCATCTAGCATGAGACAAAGGAGGGAAGGGAGCTGAGGAGATATGCATCCTCTCCTAGGTCTTTCACAGTGCAGCAGGGGCCCTTCACAGTGCTTTCCCCATAGTGACCGTGCAGCTGTTTTCAAGCACAGGGACCCTCTTTCAGCAGTGCCTGCTCCAACAAGGGCACGTGCTGCACCCTGCTTAATAGCTCAGGGTTGTGCGGGCAATGTAATTTGAACAAAAAGCTATAATAAAGTGGTAGGAAAAGAGGGAGGAAGAAGAGGTGAATCTCAGCCTTTGCCAGCTCCTGGCCCAGGGAATCTAAACATCAGTCTTCAGAGTGTCGGAGTTCAGCTTGCTGACTCCAGACACCTGCAAAGTTCTGTAGAAAAAAATTTGTCTCAAAGAGTCACTGGAACATAGAAAAAGCTGCCATTTAGGACTCTCTGAAGGAATCACAGTCTTTTGGCCTTGTTAAATTAAATTATTCCATGCATGCCATGCAAGATCACTTTTGCAGAAATGGTACTGAAAACTTTCCACATGAGCCCAAATCAGCAGTGGGTGGACAAGGTACGTGCAAGCATTAAGCCACATGAGTGCAAGGACAGGCACTCATAAATGTCCCCAAAATAGTGATAAATTAGGCAGGAATGATTTATATTCTATATACATTAATTGTGAAAATAATACTTTCAGTAGTCCTGACGACATTAACTTTCTACTTAAATTTCGCTTGAGGCAGATCCCTTCTCTTCTCAGAACCAAATTTGTTTAGAACTTTTAGTGCCTGATATTTTAAGATTTTCAATCTTTAAATTTGTTCAACTAGTGAGAAATGAAATGCTTGCTACCGTAAAAGCCTCAAAAAATGTGGATAGGGAAGCAAAGAAAAATAAAATATTGAATTATTAAACAGGGAAAGTAGTCTACACCACCTATTAGAGGCAGTTGAAAACACTGAAAAACAAAGAAAAATTTTATTCTGTAAAAATGGTATCTATGTTTTTAGTCTAAGCATTCAAAGATACTGTTTTTAGAATGTTAAATGGAGTGTGAAAACTGCATTTTTTAAGGGATATAATTTTTGGGAAGACTTATCAAGACACGCCCAATATATCCTGTCAAATGCTTAATCTTTAGCATCCCATCATTTACTCAATATGATAAATAGGAACACTTTCACCTATGTAGTTGATTAATGAATCTTAAAGGGAGAGAGTTTTCCTTGAAACTCAAGAAAAACTTTCTTTTTACAATTTCCTCTCTTTTTTCATGTCTCCAAGCCCATCACTTTACCATATTTCCTGTGTTATTATGCTAAGTAATTCCTGTTCATCCTCATTACATATTTTCATATTGAAATACTTTCCTAAACTACACTGAAAATTGTGATTGTGTCATTAAAAATTATAATAATGCTATTCTGCTTCCCTCAAAGTCTACTTACCACAACACCAAGAGGAATCAAAAGCACTCAACCAATGGGTGAAAGAGCAGAACCTTTCCAAAAGGCCAGCCCAATGTCTGATATGAACAATTGTCAGGAGAGAGGTGTTTTGGAGCCTGCTTTTTCCTCTCAGAGACACTTTTCAGCCCCATGCCAACAGATGCTTTATGCTCTGAGTTTCTCCCAGCCCTAACCTTGACCCTAATCCTTATCCTAGTGCCATATGGAGTCTGAGACCAGGGTTTTCAGCCACACACAGGAAGAAATTCTCAGCTAAGAATTGTTTTTGTAGTCCAGTGCTTCTTCTGGTTTTACTTTGCTCCAGCTGCAGTTGAGCTCCTTTTCTCTTTCCCAACATTAGCACTAGACATTAGCACTATACCTAGGACACTGTTTTATTTTGAGCTTATGGCACAAATCCCTATCTCATTCCAGATGCACCTCTAGGTTCTGTCTCTATCACACCTCCTGAGATGAAGTTAAGGTAACTTGTGTATTTATTGCTGGGTGAAGGAAAAGACCTAGAGCTGTAACTTGAATGGGGCTGGGAAGTGGCTGCCAAAGCAAGTACTGGATTTCAGGGCTCTCCTGAGAACCTTTTTTTTCTTGTCCTGGATTGTGTNTTTAGGATTCATGCTAAAGTTAGGGTTTGGATTAGGATTGGCCTTTGGAGAGAAGGAAAGCTCTGAGCAACACCAAATAACAGAATGAAGGAGCTTCCAGAGGTTAGACACATGGAGGGAGTCAGAAACGGTACAAAAACCATAGAGATGGAAGTTATATTGAAGTCTTTATTTATTTGTACCCCAGGCATTTGGGCTTGCTTTTGGGTTTAGGAAGACCGTTTGTTTAACTGAACACACATAATATCTTGACCGAAAGATACATCTTAAATTAAGAGGCATTCCTGCTTACGTTTTTTTTGACTGGCAGATGTTCCTGTCAATCTAATGTATATATTAATATATAATAAATACATCAATGTACTGGAAGTATATTTATATCCCAGAAGAGGTCTTTCTGTCTGAGAAATTCTAGAACATGGCAATGGACATTTTTTATCTTTGCAGAAGCTTTGAGATGTTTCTTGTTGCAGTTGTCTTTTTTTCTTCCCCACATTTTTTCCTTTATAATCATCTCTCCTATTTAATGTGCATCTAACCAGGAAGAGATTTTGCAATATAACGAGCTGCAGTGCCACCAATAATTAATGCTATTCAACTTTATAGCCATGATTTTCTATTTTCTTTCATCTTTGGTAGCTATTTACCCCTGTGCAAAGTGAGTACAACACTAACAAATCAGATTGCTTCTCAATTTACATATATACAATGTCATTGCTCAGGAAAACAGTACTTAAGTAAATGAACAGTTAAACAGCTGACTTACCATTTGCATCTGCAATCATAATAATGGCTTGCATAAACTAGCTGTGCAATTGTGCATTTCTTTGTGTGTATGCACCTGCCTTTTAGTTCTCTTCACCTCTGTTGCACATATATTTATGAAAATTTAGCAACTAATGTGTTTTGGTCCCCATTTCTGTTTTTTATTTAATAGATGGCACCTCTATCAACACCAACTTAGCAATTATCTTGGGTCCTTTATTCAATCAATATATAGTCTGAAATAAAGATACCAGCTAACTGTTCATCACATCTTTTCTCACAATATTAAAAAAAAATAATAAAAGGAAAAAGAAAATGAAGGAATTTGTTTGGATTTCTCACAGCCAGTTACTGAAAAAGATCAATGTATGACCACAGAGTAAAGCATAACTAACTGGCAAAATTATACAGTATTGATGCTAAAAGCTTATTAATGAGTGATTTTAAACAGTCAAGATCTTAAACACAGACATTGTTTACTGTGGAAAGCACCTAAATAGCTGGCTAAATGCTGTTTCTTTATTTAGACTTAACAAACACTGTCAGTGGAAGAAGTTGGCCCTTTAAGGGGTCTCTGATGTCTCATCTGGGTCTGTTATGCATTGCAAAGCAATTGTCAGGGTGAGTGCTGTGTGCTCACCCTGACTCTAAGCATGCATGCTAAATCAATTCAAAGAGATAAATTATTTGTTCCAAAAGCAGTATCCTTGCTTTTGCCTTCCTGTCTGAAAAGCAACTGAAATAACACAGCTTTCTGGACTTCTGTGGCGATTATACAGTACATTAACTTTGTTCTTACCCTCTGCAGCAAGGTGAATTTAATCCTTTTAGGGTGCATACAGGGGATGCTTTTTGATCTACCGTATGTTGCTTCATTAGTGTTGCTAATAATAATGCTATCTATAGTAGGTAGATACTAGTTTTATGTCTTCTGCATCTTGTCTGTCTTTCCACGTAGAAAAGAAATTTGAAGATCTGTCTTAGATAATATCCATCAAATTCAGCATACTCTGATATTATTGTTATTCTAGCCATGCAAGGCACGTTACTAATTAAGTTTACTTTTCAATAGATCCGGACTTGAAGCACAATTCTTCAAACAGAATTCAAACATAACTCCTGTCAGTCTCTGATTTCCACATTACTGTTCAGGTAACTTCAGTCAGTGCTGATGTCATCAGTCAAAGGCAAAACATAAAACACTGGTGAGCTGAATCAGAAAATTTCTTTCATGTGATAGTGTCCCTTTAAACTATATCTAATTATCTTAACTGTGGTGACAAGATATTACATTTTTCATAAAAAGATTTCAAAACTGAATGCTAATACAATGTATTTTCTTTTTGCAGATGATACTGAATCTGAATCCTACTTGAATGACATCATGTACTGCATTCATGTTCTGAATAGAGAAACTAGTTCCATATGGAGTACACTTACTGCAGGTGCCTTCCCATTGAAAGCGAGATACTCTGCATTTACAGTTTCGTGAAATGCTCTAGTTTCAAATTAATTATAAAGGGGAACAAAGAAGTCCATCCACAGGAAAAGAAGCCCATTGTTATGAAGACTCTCTCCAAAGTAGCAGCAGCTCCATTTGAACAATTAATGTCTGATTCCTTCAGGGATACAGCACCTCTTGCCAAGATGCATAGTAGGCCTCAAGGAAGCTGACAGGACAAACTGAAATGCAGTGGTTGCTTATATAAATAGAAAAGAGTTATATAAATGCTAGTGGACATTAAATAGAGTTATGATAAGCCAATTTTCCTACAGATTAGAACACAAACTGACCACACTTTTTGGGTTTTTCTGCCCCAAAAAGGCTCAGTACTTTACACAAAAAATATATGAAGTTATACTGGCATTCTCAGAACATACTGCCAGGAATCAGTGTTGGTTAGTGGCTTGGTGAGTGGACTGATATTCAGAGAATCCAGGTGAAAGTCCAAGATAAACTGGTGTCTTGTCCAGTCATTTAGCATAGTTGCCTCAGTTTCTTTTGTTTCAAAGAGGAAAATAATACAGTTTATCTTGTACAGTACTTAAAGTATTCTGGAACCATATGAGAAAGCAAGCTATCCACTAAGTTTAGTATTTTTATTGAACCATTGCATACATTTGTAAGTTTGCTTGTTTGTTGTTTTTTTTTTTTAATTTTTTTTTTTAATCCGGCATAACATGATAAAAAGCTCACTCAGTAAGAAGGTACTTCTTAAAGCAGAGGGATTTCATCCTCCCCAAGATCCCAGCAATACAAATTGATTATTAGCATTAGACTGAAGACTGTTCTTATTTGGCATCTGATTTTCCAGATTTCAATTTTTGTAGCATTCAGTAGGGAAATTCAGGCATATTGCTTCAAAGTGACGCTTTGCAACTTCTCCACTTTTGGATCTTATGTCTTTTTTTGTTTGATTGATATTTGAAAATTGATGTTCTTCAGTAATCATCTATCACTTGTAACTTCCTAAAATCTCTCATCTCTACATAAGTATTTTTTTTTTGTGATAAAGCATGGTGTCCATCTCTCAGCAGGAAAATGAGATTTCTAGAAGAGTGTAGTAGCAATGCTGTAAAAATAAGCTAGTTCATAATTTTTTTTCTATTAAAAACCAGTTCAGAATTTTAGAGATTTTCTTTTTTGCCCTGCTATGACAGTCTGAGAATACAAGATCCTCACTGTGTTAAGAAAGTGTTTCTTGACTCTGCATACCTTTGCAAAGGGATTGTGTCTCCATCTTCTCTAAATCCTTGCATTAGGCAATAGTTGTACATAGCAAGATGTTCCCTAAGCTTCCTTTCTCTAAGGCTGAACAAACATAGCTCTTTCAGCTTCCCATAAATCACATGTTCCAACTCCCTGTCTATTTTAGTGCCTTATCTCCTGCACTAGTTGCAGCATGTCAACATCTTTCTTATCTCAAGTAACCCAAAACTCGATTGCAGCACTACAGATGCAGCCTCACAAGTGCCAGCTAAACAAGAATTGTCAATTCCCAGGACCTGTTGTCCACACTCCTGATAACACAATCTGGTATGCAATTGAGCATCTTCTCTGCAAGGGCACATTTTTGCTCCATTTTCATGTTCATGTTGTTTCTTACAGAACTGAAGCTTAATGAGCCAAACTCACATGAATTGCAGATTTACTTCAGTATTAAAAAAACCCAACAAAACAAACTCCACAACAAAAAACTCTTACACAATAATCTTTGATAAGCCCTAGACTGCAGGGTGGCTACTGTGTATGGATTGCATGTTATCCTGCTATTTGCAGACCATTTGAGATGAATGGGAAGTTGATGGTGTGTTTGAAAAACAACAGATGAAATTTGAAGTAACTGAGAGGTTGTGTTTCACGATTCATGTATCGGTAATCTCAAGATAAAATGTCATCTGTTTGTTCATGTCAGCTACTCAAGAATAACTGAATCAGAATCTCTGGGTTAGTCAGTCCAACATGTTATTCTATTCCTGACCAAGGCACTAACAAGTTCAATCTCGAGATGCGAACTGAAACAGAAAACCTGAGATGCTACAACACCACAAAAATATTTTTAGCCCTGGATTTTACAGAACTGCTCAAGCACTTACGACATGAAAATGTTGATTTTTAAGTCAAGCCTGAAGTTGAGAGTTGGTCTTGATATAACTCAAGGAATTTGGCAACCAGCAATAAATCCAGCTTATAGAATGCCAAACTGTACTTAATATATTTAAATTCAGTATTTTAACAACCTTAGAATTTATTGTGCAACTTCCAGTACAAGTAACATTTAGCATAACTTGCCAGTTTTTTATCACAGAGGCCTGATTCACATGGCAACACTAGTTTACCCTTTAATATCTCTCTGACCATATTCTTGCCCTCTTTTTGCTTTTTATTTAAAATTTATGCAGGAAAAAATATAACCCTGTAATTTCCCCTGTTCTTGTTTGGCAACTTCCCATTCATTTTCCCAATAACATTGTGTTAGTTAGGTTGTTCTTGGCTGGGCTCCAGTTCACCAAAGCCCCTCTATCACTGCTTTCATCAGCTCGACACAAGAGAGAAAATGCAACAAAAAACCTCATGGGTTGAGATAAAGACAAGGAGTTTTCATTCATCAGGTACTGTCATGGGAAAAACAGGCTTGACTTGGGGAAAATATTGATTTAATTTTTTTGCAAATCAAATCAGAATGGAATAATGAGATATAAACTGAAACCTTAAAATGCCTTCCTGCCACCCCTGCCTCCTTCCTGGGCTCATCTTTGCTCCTGAATTCTCTGTCTTCCTCCCTCAGTAGTGCAGGTGGGAGGGGAATAGGGGTGTGGTCGCCTCCTCACACGTTGTCTCTGCTGCTCCTTCCCCCACGGTTCCCCTGCTCCAGCATGGGGTCCTTTCCACAGGAGACATCCTCCATGGACTTCTGCAATGTGTCCTTTCCATGGGCTGCAGTTCTTGAGGAATTGCTCCAGTGTGGGTCACTTCCATGGGGTGCAGTGCTTCAGGAAAAGGCTGCTCCAGGTCCCACACAGGGCCACAAGTCCAGCCACACAACCTGCTACAGCACAGCCTTCTCTTTCCATGGGGTCACAGGTCCTGTCAGGAGCTTGCTCCAGCACAGGCTCCCAAAGGGGTCACAGCCTCCTTCAGGCATCCACCTGCTGCAGCAGGTACTCCATGGGATGCAGGGGTACAGCTGCCTCTCCCTGGTCTTCATCATGGGCTGCAGGAATCTCTCTGCTCCAGCATTCAGAGCACCTCCTGACCCTTCCTATTCACTGACCAGGACGTCTGCAGAGCCATTCCTCTCACAGAATCTCACGCCTCTCTGCAGTTTCAGTTGTGCAGCTTTTCTCCCTTCTCAACTGTGCTGTCCCAGGGGAGCTACCAGCATCTCTGCTGGGCTCAGCCTTGGCCACTGGTGGGTCCATCCTGGAGCCAGCTGGCATTGGCTCTGTCAGACACAGGGGAAACTTCTGTCAGCTCCTCGCAGAAGTCACTCCTGTGGCCCTCCTGCTACCCAAACCTGACCATACAAACACAATAAACCCCAAAACCTTACGAAATTTATTTCAGTAAGAAACTGCATATTTTCCCTAAATATTGCTTTATTTCTTATATTACCAGTGTTTACACTGGAATGTGTTCATGTAATTGGACCAGAAGTCCATTTCATCAAGTGTATTTTCTCTACTTGACTGCATATTGCACCGAGAGGTGTAAAAATAAAACTAGGAAGATATTGTTCTGGTCAAATTTTAATCCTAAATCTGGAAATTTAGCTAAGAGAAAATTTTTATAGTATCAAGGATTATATAAATTTTGAGGTAATGCGACTCTGAATCCCTATTGTCTTTTTGTGCATCTAAATTTTCTTCAGTTTTAACTTGTCTAAATCCAATTAATGCAAATTTTTTTCTTCCACAAGCTTTGTTATTTATTCCTTTTTTACACCACTTTAAAATAAACTGCAACATTGAATCTTTCCCAAACCATTAACAGCTACTGTGCTAACAACTAACCCTTTCTGCATATAATTTGCCATTAAAGTCCCATGGGAAAACGATTCCATCAGTTTAATTTTCTGAGTATTTTCTCCTGGGCTTTTAAAATATTCAGGTAGATTTTTTTCATTCCTTTTTGTACTTCCAATGGATAAATCTTCAAAAGTTCTAAATAATTAAGAGGGACATGAGTTTTCACTAGCAAAGCCATCTGACTTTAGGAGAAGTTATCTTATTCTGCATATTTAATACTTAGAAACATAATTTAAAAAATTTATGGAACACTGAAGTAACAGACACAGTTCTGTAATTCTAGATGTCAGCCACATGTCAGAAAGTAAGACAAATGTGACTATACTTATGCTTTGGCACTCTGATGTGGTTACAGATTTTCAGAACAGCTCTGATAGCAGGTTTGTGTGTATCACTTACTTCCACTACATTTAGGGTTTGTGTATTCCCAGTGACAATCAATAGGTTGTCTGTGTCTGTGTGCCCACCCTTTGATTCTGCTGTATACAAGCATCCACATGTCTTAATCACAGATATAGCCCAGTAAAAATAATTCTTTTCATTACTCCTGAAAAGTCTAGGAATGTGGGATCCTAGAACTTGTCTGGGCTTGTCTTACCCTGAGCTGATTTTAGCTTGTTTTAGAAGTGTGTAGATGTATTTGGTAACAAACATCACCCTTTTCTATTAATTGGGAAAAATAAATAAAATTTCCTTCAAGCTCCTTTGAGTAAGGCTCTCACACGCCCCCACTTCTTACAGAAGCCTCGAACTGTTGATTTTGGGACCTGGAGGAGCATTATAAAAGTGCAAGTACTGTCAGAGAAAAAGGGTAGGAACTAGGAAGACAGTATCTAATTTCCAGTAGTATTATCCTGTAATATTTATAATTGGATGTAGTATTCTGATTACACACTAATATATAATTGGATGAACAATAAATTCATAACAGTTTATATAAAGCATGTTCCCTTTTTGTTTTCTGATATCAATATTTTAGTATAAAACTTGAACAAGCTTGTCTAAAGCTCACTATGTATATGGTAAACTTTGAAACATTAAACATTTTCATTGACACTAAAAGGGATAATCCATATTCAGTTACACAGGTGATGAAGTTTGGGTTTTATTTACTGAACCTTAAAGGATAAATCTTCATTCTTGATGCTAACTCTTCATGGAAAACACAATTTAACTTGTTGCCAGTGCCCAATGTTATTGTTCACAATACTGGAGTCACCTTAATGAATAGTATCTGAGCTTAATCACTTGACAAATTACAGGTGCTATTTTTCTTCTAATGTCCTAACAACTGTACCAGTGTTGTTGCCTCTCTTTATTTCTTTATTCTTCTGTCTTTGTCTCAGTTTTACTCTCATTTTCACTCCCAACCCTGACATTCTTTAATACACAATCATTAAGAATCATGGGCAGTTTTGTTGAGTTCTGAAGTTTTTTTTCCCATTATACCACAGTTAATATCTCATTACAAATGTTATGTCAGATCTCTTGTGTTTGCAAAGGATGGTTTCATTCAGTGCTGTGGAAATGGTAGAAGCAGAAGGAACTTTTCATCATCAGTGAGAAGGAGTGAGCCCAGACTGCATCATGGTATTCAATCAGTAAGCAAAACCTGCCCTGCTGTTGTTATTAGTGTGATATTTATTTTGCTGTGGTTACTGAACCCTAGATAGGATCAACAGTTACCTGAAGTACCACAAGAGGTTACAGCAGATGTTTAGAAAGCACATAGGATGCATTGTGACCCAACAGCAAAATATGCAGAATTTTTCCTCTGAAGTTGTGGGGAAGGAGAATTTGCAAACATCCCTTCTCCACTTTTCCTTTGTTAAAGGGACATCTTTTGCTATGGAGAGAAATTCCACCAGCGAGTATTTTTCATCCTAAGGATGTTAAATGTATTATATATGCCCAGTTTCTTCCTTGCTCATGGGTTCTTTCCCAGTGAGATTGTTTGCCAGGCAGATGTAAATACTCAAAAGAGACGAGCAGGAAATGTAGTGATGACATTGAGGGTAAGTTACAAAGGCACAGAGTATCTGCACATTGAATTTGGAATCGTTGCACAGTGAGAATGCTGTGGTTGTTGTGGAGGCCTTCTTCTAATTCAAATGCTGCTGTTGTAAGGGAATCCAGTGATGCTGCTGAATATAATGTTCCCTTTTATCACTATTATGTGCATGTTGTGTTCACATTATGCACAGAGACCATATTGAATTTAAACACAGGAAATAGGCAGCATACAAAGCGTTGGATGTAGAAGACTTCTGAATGCTATTACCTATGTAACCAGGAACAGCCACTTGTTTTACTGAACTTTCTCTTCACCTGTTTTAGAAAATTCCTAGCAGTACTGAAGACTTTTATGGCCAAAGACATTTCATGACTTCATAGCTCCTGAGCAATTATTTATAAATTCTTCATAATTTTAGTGCAACTGTCATTGTTTTAGTACTTGGAATTGTCAAAATGTAAAGAAAAATGGGTTTATACCTTCAAACTTCCAACCAAATCCAAAACCTCCATGCAATATTATTATCAGAGGTAATTTATGTATGCTCTTCCACATGGATGTTAAATCTCATTTCATCTTTATACTGCAGTGCAGATTTCTCATCTTGTTCAGTGGTTGTGAGCTCTCTCAGCTTGTCTAGTTGTTGCTACATTTGCTGTGCTCAGTGTCTGCTACTGTCATGTAGTTTATTTGCTAATTTCTCAATAGATAGAGTTTCTGGATTCCAAAAGCATGGATTCTCTGAAGCATACCATTTTTTTTTCTTAATTGTCAGAAGACAACAAATGATGCAAAATATCTTTTAAAATGTTACTGATGCATTCACCAAACACACTCTAGGAACTGTCATTTTAGATTTGCACCAGCTAGGCCCCCAGAAGAATTCTATAACAGAAAGTAAGCTGTGAGAAGTAAGCACCTTCTAACTATGTATTTTACTTTTATATATAATGGAAAACATCTGTGGATCAATTTTTTGGCTAATTTAGGTATTGGCAGAGCTTGAGTATGTGTTTGTTTGGCTGGTTAGTTGTATCTGTTTCAGAGTTGGAAATGAAATCTAAAAGAAAATCAGTGAAGGAGATCCTATGTCTACTCCTCAGAACCTTTCTCCTTTTTTTAATGTTCTTCCTAACTTGAGCAGAAAATAAGAAATATGAGATTTCCTGTACAGTGGAAGTATTTGAAATATGGTACCTTAGGAAACTCCAACACGGAGCTCTTAAAATATTTATGAGCACTCTCTGTCAGCATTATTGTGGGTTTCTCTGTAGCATGGCTGGTGTGTGCAGGCAGCTCCCACTGGCACCATGGGAAGCATGGCAGGGAAGCCTGGCAGCACATTTAAGGGTAAGGAAAGCTCTGGTTTTTTTGGAGGGTTGCCCAAGGAATAGGGAAGTGACATCATGGCAGTGCAAATTCCTGAGTTTTCTGCTAGCTGGAATGATG
>VZTR01030512.1:344804-359553 GCA_013400775.1 Chaetops frenatus
GTTGTCTTTTGTTAATAAACTATTTTTATCTTTGAAGTTTAGGCCTGTTTTGCATTTCTCTTAATCCTTATTCTCATGAAACCACTACACTGCACTCTCGCCTGGTGTGAGCAGGCGAGCAGGTGAATGTGAAACCGCTACATTAAATGGTGTTTCTGCCTGGTTTTGAACAAACCCATGACAATGAGCAGGCAACATTTTTCCTAGGAAGGAGTAAGGAAGAGCTCTAATAGCATACCAAGCAAAAGTTGAATTTTGGTGTCATTTTTAAGTGAAGCTAACTTTTGCTTTGTGCTTACTGTTTCTAAAGAAAAAATAGGTGGCTTGCACTCTGGCCCTGCAAAGAGGTAAGATAATGAAACCACAGACTATGGTACGACTGAATCAACAAAATACTAAAAGACCTGTGGTTCCAGTCTCCATTCTCAGTAAAGAAAATACACAATGGATACTTCTGAAGGTTATTTCAAGAGTTAGCCAGCAAGCTGCTGTGATGTAAAGAGCTAACTTTAAACTTTATCAAAAGACTACTAAATACCACCTCTGAACACCCTTTAAAGGTCAGGGTATTTTTCATGCAATGTTTGAGGTGAAATTGTAATGGTTTCACACATCGTGGAGCTGTTATATTGTTGCAGTATGAGCAGGCTGTGTGCACAAGCTCCCTGTATTACAATGTCTTCGAAAGACTTTATACCCTCTGTGGAGGGCTGCTGTAGATTTTAGAATTGTCTACCTCCACTTAGAAGTAGAAGCCACGATGGCTGAGTACCCAACTGCTTTACCTTAGTAGGCTACTGTAATTATGAATTTAAGCCTGGAACAGCACATACTGCGCCAGCTAGCAATGGCTGAAATATGAAATTACATACGAACAACCTGAGGAAATTCAAGTGCTAGGTTTTGGAAATCCTCCAGAGAATCTGAAAAGAAACTAATGACTTTTCCACAATAACCTAAGTCCCAGTGCAACAAGGACTAATGATGTGTTTCTAAGTAATCTAAAGTTCTGTTTGATAGCTTTGCATTTACAGAGGTCAAGACTCCATCCTGAATGGAACAGAACTGCTTCCTGATGTTTTCTACTGATTATCACTTCGGTGCTTTCCCTTTTTCCATTTTTAAAGGGCTACAAGGCAGCAATATTTTTAGGAAGCAAAAATCAAGGCTGGGAAGAAAGAGAAGCACAGTGTCATAAGATAGGTGGGAAGTTAAAAGTGCCTTCTTGTATGCTCACAGGCTTTGAGCTTGTGGGCATACCTTGTCTCAGGCTGCTGTGATGTCTGATGTGAGGCAAGTCTGCAGAGCAATTTGGGTTTTTTCCATTTTTGGCCACTGTTAAGTTTTCTCTGTCTGAAAGAGTTCCATTTTGTCTGTTGTCGTTAGTCTTCTGCTCTCTTTCCCTGTCCCCAACATTCCTGCTAATCATTCTCAGCTTAATCTATATCAGATTTAACAAGAAATAGTGTTAATAGCCCCACACTGTGGATGTTGATGGGGGAAGACACTAGGTGACAGAAAATTCGATATAGGTAAATTCATGGAGCTATGCTGCTGCAACATTCAGCAGCAATGGGAGCACTGGATGCAGCACCAGCCAGAGTGGATCAGTGATTGATGGGCAGCTCAGCACATAAGAACAACAAAACATCAACTCTGTTGAATTTTAAGGTCACAGATTAAAGGAATAGCCACTTACTTCACTGTATATTTTAAGTCACTGGCTCCATAAATAGTAAGCCTGAGTTGTTGTCTTAACACCTTATTGGAAAAGCATAATAGGATTCCAGTGAGGAACAGGTTGAACTGTGTTGAAAGGAGTGAATGTAAAGCCTAATTGTAGGAACTCTTATTTCTTAATAGTCAGATTGAACTATGCTATGCTAACATCCAAGTTCTGTAACAGACTGTCTCTCGAAAGATTAAATTTTAGCTGCTGGTCTCATAGTGATAACACACTGCTGGGCTGGACTGGTGGTGGAGGGGGCAGTGTTGATTTTTTTTTTCTGCTATCAGGGTTTTTTTAGTTAGTTTTTTTTTTCTTTGAAAAAGAAAATTAAAACTATATATTAATTCATTACGATTCTTATTTGTTATTCATAGTTTGCATACTAGTCAGTTGCCAGCTTTTTTATCCACACCTTCTTTTGGCTGAATATAGCATAGGAACTTCTGAGAAAAAGACATAGCAAGGGTCTCTTCACTCTAGCTCTACTCTTGTTTTGGCTGGCATCTTTGAAATCAGACTTGTGGGATATTACAGGTGTGGTACCAGGGGTCTAACCTGAGGCAGCCTCAGTGGAGCTCTGCCTCAATGTCTTCCCATTCTTAAAGACTTTTGTGGGACATGGCTTTTTCTAAAAAAAAAAGCCACTGTTTCCTGTTTCAACATGAAATCCCATAATAACATAGGGATATCTCCTATCTCCTGTTTCAGACATACAGAACTTCATTGTTTCTCATCAGCTATTTGTTCAGGTGCACATCTTCCACTGCAGAACACGGCTACAGTATCTGTAACATTTATTTAATACACTTCCAAAAAACCACATCAATAATTATGTCATTCAGAGTAGCTATATGCTATTGATGTTTTGTTTGCAAGCAATAAAGCTTTGTCTGCCTTTTCTTTCCATTCTGTTACTCCCAAACTGTATAGGCCTGATATCTGGATCAATTATTTTGTTTTGTTAGACTAATGCAACACAATGGATATGACTATGCCTCTAAATTCAGCACAAAATACTTGATGAGTGAAAAGAGTGGTCTTCAGGAATAAAGCAGCATATAAATTCGTTGTCATTCAGCTCTCATCTCTTACATCCTCTCTAATGCTTTAAGTCAATCTGTAGTTTGGTGTCTAGAATTACAGTGGTTTATATAAAATGATGCAAACATGTATTCCACAGCTTTGCAATTTGTGGGTCTGAAAAAATCTTTCAACAATGATAAGCATGCACTGAGGAGTTTAAAGCAGCCACTTGCCAAGTTACTTTTCTGCTTTAAGAATTCTCTTCACTGCATCCACAAGTCATGCAGAGCATACATGACTTCACTTGATGACTTTGTATTCCAGCTTAGTTCAAAAAATTTAACTGACAGCCATCACTATTGTATTTGCTACAAGTAAGTTAGCAAATTGTAAAAGAAACACAGTTTATGTTAAATGGTGCTTCGAAGATTATACCAAGACTTTTTGAAAAGTCTGATTGCCTTTGCTTAATCTTTTTCTCAGCTCTTTCCAATTAATTAGTGAAATGTGCCATCCTGTTTATTTAACCAGATTCAATGTGAATTTTATGATTAAAACCTCTTCAATAGTAATAGTAACTTGGAAATAAACAGAAAATTTAATCAGTAAATGCAGAATGAGGGCCAGAGGCTGTCATATGTCATTGACTTTTAAGCATGGTCCAGTACTCTTTGAAACATGTGTCCCTATTTTATAATTTCTGACTATTTCTCACCATTTCACAAAGTTATTTTAATGCTTTTGTATGTGTGTCATTAGTGACACTGTCTAAACTACCTAGATTATATACACTTCTTAGTTTAATATGCATTAACAAAATCAGGTAGTTTCTTCCTAGACTGACAACTTATTTTTGCTGGGAATTGGATGGGGTTAGATTTACCTCTGAACTTCCACAAGAACCTCTGAGTTTGCTGCCCAAGTGGGTAGGAAGAAACATAAGGAGTGTCTGTAGGGCAGTCAGTAAGCATCAGGCAGAGTCTGCTTGCAGATTTCACAGGGACATACTTCTCAAAAAAGCCCACAGCAACACACAGAGGTTCAGGAGAGCTGATGGGACCCAGCTACTACAAGGACAGTAATGAGGAGAGATAAGACTACATCCTTTCCATAAAGATGCAAATGACTTCACCTTCATTAAGGAGAAATTGTGTTTTCCTGGTTCTTTAAGGATTCTGGACAAACAGGTTAAGTTTCAGATGGCCTCACTTTCTTTTCTTGCAGAACTAAATCCCTTCACTGGACAGATGTCTGCCCAGGCATATAAAAACACAGTCTGGACTGAATGAGAACTACAGTTAACTTACTGAAGTTTGTCTGTAGAGGGAGATTAGAGCTGAAAATCCGAGTGAGACGTTCTGTTCTTACAAAGCATGCTTAGTTTTGCTGATGTGATAGAACCTCAGGAGAGCTTGTGGACTGTATTTTCCCTTGCACATATTTGGGCACAGAGTACTGCAAAATAGAAGACATTGCTGGTTAAAACTAGCTGTGCAGTACAACCCACACATCTGCTATGCTGGCTTCTTCTATTGGTAGAAAAAATTCCCCTAACTGAGATAACCAACTTTCTAAACAGATAAAGACTCAATGTTCTGAACATTTGTATTCAGTGATGTGCTTAAAAAAACTGAACTAGAGCAATTGCAGTGTACTTGAAATGCTTCAAGAACTCATTGATATGAACAGTATATTCCTATCCTCTAAGGGTAGACTCTGTCCACCATAAGATATATTCCTTAGTTGTTTATATCAGCTCAAGTACCACTTTGTATCCTGATAACATAAAAAGTGATAGTACAGCTATCACTTCAAGCTCAGCCAAGAGCAGGAAAGGAAAGAGAGCAATTTTTTTTTTAATTTAATTCAATTTATGAAGCACGGTTTTTTTCTTGAAAATATATTCTGTATTTTGTTATTTTTACCTTCTCCCAATGCCCTCTCCATGAAGAAATTCATCCCATACTTCCCACCACACACACTTGTGTTTTTTAATCCCATTTTAACAGAAGTTTTAAACACTTGCCAATGAAATGTTTGAGTTCTAGTTTCCAGTAATTAACTACAAATATTTTCCTACATTAGTGAGTGCTACAGAGATAAGTGTAATAAATGAAATAGAACTACATATTACTGAAGCCATAGGTCTCTAGAACAATAAAGTTTTGATCACCTCATGATATATCAAAAAAGTCATTTGCACATTAAGAAGGGACATGAAATGATAGGTAACTGTATGAACCTGTTTTACAGTGCCTAGATTATATAGTCTGTATACATTTCCCAAATTATATTAAAAATGCTGTGCAAGCAGCAGAGATTAAACCATGGTTTTAACTTTTATAGTCAGATCTTAGGAAATCTAATAATTTCAGTGCTGCTAAGATGAGATATTGTCTAGCAGCTCTAAGACTTCACAAACACATTTTAAAAGGTCCTTAAATTTTGGGAAGGGGAACTTCACAAGCTGAGAAATGTTGACTTGGTAGAAGTATTTTTGGCTGAAATCTGCTATATTTCTGCACCTGCTGTGATAAATACAGTTTATGCAAATTAGATAGGCCACCAGTTCATGACTTCTAAAGGAGTTCAGCTCCAGTGTGAGCAGTAAGGTAGCAAATTTATAATAGACTGTGGTTCTATATAACACGCACTCTTTCTTAGGGTCAGAAGGGACCATTCCAATCTTTCATGCCAAGAGATCATGAAAATTTTTAGAAGAGAAAATACCCTAGATTTCAGAGAAACTCATGCAGGTAAAAAATAAAATGGGACATTATGCCAGAATAAAAATAACTTGAAGAGATCAGGATGCACAAAATATTTTGTATTGAATAGTAATATGGAATCCCCTTAACACCTTCTAGAATTTTTTTTAATACCTGTCAGGATTCAATTTTTTTCATAAAGAGGGTACGCTGTACCACAGCCTTCTCTATACCCCTATAAACCCAAATGCTCAATTCAAAATCCAGAAATTACTCCTCACCCCACTTTCCAAGCAAAATGGGTCACATTCTAATTAGGAAGCAGAAATCTATTGCACATTAATAGAGTTGCTTCCTAATTCATCAAAGCTGTCCCCAAGAAAACAGTGTGTGTGCAAGGACGGCTCTGTCCTGTCTTGCCCCCTTTCAGTGCAAAGGCTCACCTTAACTGGATGTATTAAATAGGGAACACAGCAGACTAAGCAATCCCATTCTCATTTCCTCTGCCAAGCAATTTCTTACCACTTACACAGGGCTGTGGGCCCTGTTTCAAATACCAATATTTAAAACAAAAATAAAAACAAACAAACAGAAATCCCTACATTTGAAATAGTCATTTAGTTCATATTCCAAATAGACTTTTGCATCTTCCACTCTCCTGCCTCCAGAATAACATTGGAGCAGGGTGAATACTGGTGAGGTCATCACTGTATTAGACTTAGCTAAACCAATCAATTTACTAAGCAAAGAACTACACAGTGACCTGGAGGGAACCCTCATGTTCTGTGGTGATAAATGAGATGACCAGCAGGATCTCCCACCTTGGCCTGCCTTAGCATATTACAGTCTTGCTTTTCTCATTATCAAAACTTTTCATGGAAATCCATCAGCTTTGACACATTTTTGGGCTCTGATATCTTATGCATTATGAGTGGCATTTCTATATGAGGAAAGTGAGAGATCCCAGGTTAGTTAGACTAATAACAACATTTTTGATTTCCTCTAATGAAAAGCAAAAGAGTTGTATGTATCTATAAATACATGAATGTATTGGAAAAGTGTTTTCCACCCATTCTGCTTTTCTGTAATGTCTGTGCAAGCATATGGCTAGTTCAGAGTAACCAAGGCAGTATCCTGAGGGGAGGGACACAGACAGAACCTGGCAATCCTGAGGCTGGAATTTGCTCTGTCAAATTAGGGTCTCTCCACTGCAATAGCTGGCCTTGCTTCATATGCATAATCTTCCTGCTGACCTACCAGAGGTATTTTTTTGGCTATGCAATATCAAAACCCTCTGCATTTTTGGAAAAAGGAGAAAAAAAACAGGGTGCGTACTGAAAGGGTGGATGTGCAAGAGAGAGCTAAAGTTGATGTCAGTGACTGTGCTCTTACTGAGAGGTGCTCGTTTCTGACCAATGTGAGAAATGCACTTATTTGAGAGTGTAAGAAATGCTGGCAGATGTAAACTGCAACAGTTATTATATTTACACTTACAAATTAAGTTTGATAGTCAGAGAGTATATAGGCATTCACTAAACTGAACCTGTTCTACTATGTTCCATTTGCTATATGTACTGCAGAGGCTCTCGCAGTGGGAGTGGGCACTGCATGGATCTCTCATGCCAGAAAGATGCTCCCTGCAGACATTCATTCTATCCCCATGCCATTCAAGCATAATGTTCCTAGAACTTCACGGATTTTTTTTTTTTTCCATACCAAAATCCAAAGAGTAACAGTCTTGAAAAACTGGGAAAGTCCTTAACCCACTGCACTAACAGAGAGAGGAAGGAGAATAATGTACTTTAATTCCCAGTCAGCTCAGGTGGTTGAACTGCCTGTATTCAGCTGCGTGCCTCCTCCTGATCTTTTAAAGAATGTCTGGCTACGAGATGAGACCAAACCCAAACTCCTCCATATGAAGGCTGCCACCCCTCCGTCTCGGCATCCTTTTACCCCCAAAACACTTGAACTGCACACATCTTTGTCCTTGGAAAGCACACCGAGAACTGCAGCAAACAAGCCTTTACTATATTACTCTAGTGTGCCAGTCCTTCCAAATAGACATGAGCTCGAATTAAGGCTTTGTGCCCTCCTGCCAACCCCCAGAGAGCACGGTGCCTCCAGCCCTATGCAGCTCGCCCGGTTCCAGTTCAGCAGGCTGCATCCCGCCGGCTCCAGCATAATGCGAGGGAGCGGATCGAAGATGCTCAGCAGAGCTTTTGCAAGTGTTCTCCCGCCAGGTAGGCGCCCCGCTTCCAGAGCCCTGCTACTCTGCCCTTACTTGGACTTGTCATTTCGCCACAAGAGAAAGAAGATGAAGGAAGTGCCCAGAAGCCGCACCTGACCAGGTGCTGCCGAACACTTTGCTTCCCCCCGCTCCTTTCTCTCCTATCCGCCCGGCAGCGCTGCCTCCCAGAGCCTGACTCGGTGAGTCCGGCGGGCCGAGGCAGCGCCGCGCGTCCCTGCCGAGGCTGGGGACAGCTCTCCGGTACCGCCCGGCCCGGCAGACGCTCCCCAGCCCCACAGCGGCGCTCGCCTGCCGCGGCCGCGGGGCTCCCACCTGCCGGCAGCAGGTGCCGGGCTGGCACCCCGGGCCGCCAGAGCCCACCCACGATCGCCGGCACCCTCGTCCACCCCTAATTTCCCACGCTGCCGAGAGCAGCCCCTGGCGCGCCGCTCCCCTCCGGGGCACCCGCGTCACGCGGGGTGCGGGCGGCAGCGCCGGGTGCGGGCAGCGCGGCGGCCCCTCCGCCTCTGCGAGTGTGCCCGGGAACACAGGCGGCTGTGCAAACTGGGGGGGTTGCCCAAATAATGCTGCAGGTCTGGGGAAACGAGTGGCTACCCGCAGCAAGCGCACCTGCCTCCGCCTCCGCCTCCATAAAATCGCAGAATATCTTGAGGCGGAAGGGACGCACAAGGACCAAGGAGTCCAGAAGGGACGCACAAGGATCAAGGAGTCCAAGTCCTTCGATTGCCTCCTTCCTGTACTTATAAGAATATTACCCATGCCAGGCTGCATGAGTAACAGACTTACAGTGCTTGTATTTACTTCCTCTACTTCTTGTTTACTTTCTTGGGACTTTACAAGGTGGCTCTGATTTTTTTTTTTTCCTCCTGAAATGCTTGCAATTCAGCTAGGTGAATTTGAAGCAGGGTGAATGTCTAGAATGACTGAAATACTGCTCTTTAAGAGCAGTGGGCGAAAGACCTTCTTGGAATTTAAGTCCTAGCGTTAATTTATTGAAATAGGTTTGTTTTTTTTTTTTTTTACCGTGAACTGAACTGGTTATTTTTCAAGACAAAATGAATTAAAACAGGCATTAGCATACTGCATCCATTATTTCAACAGCCAAACTCTTGAAATTTATTGTGAACAAAATGCAGGCCCAAATAAATTTTAAAAAAATAAATCTCAGTTGATTTTGATTAATTCATTGCAGTCTGACAGAGGTAGGGTGCTCCCAAAGAAAGTCTATTAGCACTGGTTGTACACAGGTCTTAGGATTTTTGCTTGAAGTGATTCCATCATAACTCTGGGATGTATCCCATCAGGTTCCACAAAGTTGTGTATGCTCAGGTTCTTCAAGTGGTCACAAATGTGATCTATACTTACAGTGGGAAGTACTTTGTTCCCACAGCACCCATCCAGCTGTCCATCCATGACAGATGTGTGGTTGCCATTGAAGACTGACGCCCAAAAAGTGGTTTGGTACCTCAATCTCCTCATCCATTGACCAGTGTTGTTTATCAGGTGGTTACACCTCCTTGACTCCCTCAGCAGGGGTAAATCTTCTTTAAAATCTTCTTTATGTATTTAAGTTGACCAGCTCACACTTCATTTACTCCTTCTGTGCAGGGCTGTGGGAATGTTGGGTCACACTTACTCACTGCACAAAAACCAACGTAGTGCACTAGTGTTATGCACAAATATTCATGTTGTATATTTTCTTAAATCCTTTACCTTCAGCCTTGGCCTGCACTGATAATATGACAGGAGGCAAAGCTACCAATTATGGAACTCTGTTTTCTAATCATGACTTCAGTTGAGGGAAGCACAACAAAGATGGTATGTTTATTCAAGTATCACCAGCAATTTCAAATGGATTAGAGGAAGTGGCTGTGTTTGTGAAGTTATTTTGTTTACAACCATTTACCTCCAGCCTTGAATAAGCATACTTTTGTATGGCTAAATTAATTAGAAAAATAAATATGTAATAGAACATCCAAGGAATGAGGAGTACTCAATTATGTTTTTAAAGGAGCAGCTCCAAGTAGAATTTTGTCAAAGGTTTTCAAGAAACAAATGTAAGAACTTAAGGAAAAATTGGATGGTATAGCTATAAGTGTATTTTATTTTATGTTTTTGCATGTTTAATATTTAAGATGTTTTTTTGTATTTAAGTGCATTATATCATTGCAGTGTAATTGCTGTAGCACTAGTAGATATGTACAAATGCTTTACTTTTAATTTTTAAAAAACATTTCACAAGAGTATTTACTAAAAAACCCAAAACAATAATACTGTCTTTTGAGGTTTGTGTTTTATACCTTTCTGTATGTTTTATTCTAAATCTGAGAGTCTACTAGAGAAATACATTCAGTTGTGATTAGCCTTGCTGTTTAACCCTGATATTTATGTCATGACTGTGGGTTTTGATTGTCTTGGAAACAGGTTAAAACCAAAAAGCTTAATTGTTGTTCAACTGCTATAGACCTGCATAGTTCAGTCATAAGGGATCACTGTTTCTTCCATGTGATCTATAGATCAGATATCATAGTACTGATTTCATGTTTAATACCCAGTCTTTAAATAAAAGATTCAAAAGATGAAAAATTCACTATTTCTTTATTGTTCTAATCATGAACTGTCTTTGGTGTCAAAATAATAACAGAAAGCATCTGTGTACCTTTTTATCTGAAGGTATCTAAGTGTAACTTCAAGCCATTGCTTTATATTATCACCTTCCCAGGTAGATTAAAGATATGTTTTGCCCAAATACATACTTTCTTATTCTAATTAGGTAATTTCTCAGTATTCTTTTTCTCTCTTTAATAAGCTAAACAAAGTGGTCTCTTGCAGTGTCTCACAGAGAGGCACAAGAAAGTTTAGATTTAATTAAATTTCTTCACTTTTCACAAATTCTCATCAGTGAGTACAGTACTGATGCTTAATATTCAGAATGGAAGCATTTTCACAATGCTTTGATGATGAATCCCAATTGCCAATAAGGTTTCAAGATCTACTGGTTGCACAGTTCTTAAGCTATTTCAAGTACCTTTCATTGACATGTAATCCTTACTTTTTAAATTCAAAATTTCCAAGCTACTAAATCTGATGCCTTATGAGAGTATAAGTCCATTCTGCCTTCATGCTTGTCTTTATTGAGCAAATTTGTAATTTCCTCAAGGCAGATTTATTTGACGTGATGGTGGTAGTGTCTCTTCAGCTGTGGGAAAAGTGGTGAGAGAGAGTGACACTAAGTCAACAGTGCCATAGTTTTATTTTGCTAATTGAGTAATGACTAATTTAGGAAAAGGAAATGAGACTTCTTAAAGCCAAAGGGATGAGAAAGGAAATGCAGCGTTCCCTCATTAGTCCAAAAATGAAGATGTGAAAAATGGGATTAACCAACTTTCTTTCAAACGCTGTGCTTCTCACAGTAGGTGTTTTTGAAATGCAGAGGTGGAAAGTAGCTGAAAGAGCAAAGACATGAAAATTTCTTAACTGAAGAAATACTTAGAGCTTTTTGTGTACAGTCGGTGTTGGAGCTGTCTGTTACACAACAAAATTTGCATTTGTCAGGTTGAAGTAATGCAGATATGACCTAAGAATTCAGACTCACAGATCTCTATGTTGTCACCAGGAAATACCCTAGGGAAATCAGGGAGGAATTAGTGGTGTTATCCAGTCAGTTAATGGAATTCAGGTGTAGAATTTTAAAATACAAAACAATAGGTATATATTGTAACATTATTTTGAATTCAGGGAGTAAAAGGTGTGTTACTTCAGGTCTAAAATTTAAAGAATGTGTGTCTAACTTAGGGCAAGAGTGTAAAGACATGAGTAAGGCACCATTTTGACAAGAAAAGCAAAGGAAGTAGAAAGGGTAGGGAAAGAGGTTTGTGGTTGGGAGTGTGAGGTTGTAAGCCAGCCTTTGCACAGGTGAAATACATCAGAAAAGAGCTGTCCTTGAGAAAAGCAGGTTGGTTTCTCACAGTAAAAGGCACAGCCGAAATAGGGAAACTGCGGGAATAAGACTAATTCCAAATGGGTAGCAGATTTGAACAAATATGCAAAAGGCTAATCTGTAAACTTTCTGACAGCTGAGTTTGCTTGTCAGGTGTCTAGTCTGTTGATGACCAGCTCTACTTCTCAGAAGCAGTGATGGTGCATTTAGTAATAGCAATATTGAGGAGATGTAATACTGTAGTCCACGCTGGGAGCCACCACTACCATATATCCTCTCTATGGTCCAGTATATTTTAAAATTAAGTTCACACCTCAGATTAAGCAATGAAATTCTGGAAAAGGAACTAAAATGTAGCAAATGGAAAGGAACAGTGTGAGAAGGACCAGACTAGTCTAGGTACAATACTGAAGGAGGTGCAAGGAAAATCTAAAAAGCCTAATCTCCTAAAAATATTTTCAGGGTGATTTAACTACAGAGAATGAGTGAGAACTTGCAGTATAGACGAGCTTATGAAAGCAAGGTGGAAGTGAAGCATGCAGAGAGGAACCTTACAGTGAAAAGAGAGGATAAATGATAACTAAGTGATAATATTGAACTTTTCCAGAGAAATAAATAAAGGATTAGTCTGAAGATTCCTCACAGCCCTGCCTCATAGCTCGGTTTAGACTTTTATTTAAAATGATCTCTGTGAAGCATGCAGTGGTGCCATGGCCTCTAATTCATTTTCTTTAGTCAAACATTCTCAAGTTGGTACTTTAAGCTCCAGGAGCTGAATACTGAGCATGGAGGTTTATACTGCTGTAAGAAAGAGGCCTGTCAAAGATTGGTTTTTCAGCATAAAATTTAAGATTTTTCCTTTCCCTAACTGTAGTGTTGTTTGCACTAAGAAACAGATGATCACTTGGTGATTCAAGACTCTGAATGATGGCTTTTGCATGATCGGAAGAATAGTGGTTTTAACAAAGTAAAGGAAAAAAAGATTAGTAGTAAGTTGACAACGGATGAGCTCTAAGTTCCAGTTCTGTGTCAGACTTGTCATAGCTTTGCAAATAATTAAGACTCTTTCTTTGAGAATGCCTGGTACCCCTTTCAAGTAAGGTATTGCTATATAAAGAGAAGAGGATAGGTAAAAAATTGATAATTTTTGCAATGTCATCTTCCTAAACAGCAGTATGAGTCCAGTGGAGTTGCAGCTGCACAGGATTTTCCACCTTTCTGTTCTGGGTGACAACTTAAGTCTACCAGAGCCTTGCAAAGGCAGCAGAACTTGCAGGTGCTGAAAAGGCAGGTACATGACTTTCCTCATCCTCACCTTAGTGCTCCTGAACTCATTTGTTAGGCAGCTGAGTTTGCTAAAGCAGGAGAAAACCACCAAAGAGAATCGTTTCCTGCTGGTTTTGTTCAAACTGCCCTGGGAAGGCTCCCTCGTGGCTGGGAGCTGGTGGGAAAAGGTTAGGATCCCTATTTTCAGTGGTACCTAGCCACTTGAATTCAGAGGGGAAAAGTCAATGCTATTACATCCATTGGAAATTGCTATCAGCACACAGAGCCTTTCACTCAGAGCAGGTGACAGCAATCCATGCATCTGAGCCCTGCTGTGCAGTTTCAAATCCAGAAAAAATGCTGAAGATGGTGAAAGGAGGCAGTGTAAACAACGGGTTGCCTTCCCATTCAAGCATTATTATGCTTCCAGACTTGCAATTTCAGGCATCTCTCAATGTCAAAAAGCCTCTTGTATTATTTGGGTTTGTTATACCTTCAGCCTGAGAGCTGAAAGATTTTTTTTTTTTCCTACTCACAGCCTTGTACAAATGTAAAGAAATAGCCAGAAGGTCTCTATAAGAAAACTTAGTTCATTACTCAGTCTTTGGGTTACTCTAAATTAGGATTGATTGGCCTCAGGTTGTTTTAAAAGAAAGATATTTGTGATAGATACTCGTGATCTTCAGAATGACACTTTCCATCTCAGTTTTTAGAGGGCATTGCTGTGATTGAGAGAACTGTTCTGCATTTGTTCTACCCTTCTTTGTTTTTCTGTACCTGATGGAATATATTATACCAGATGTTTTTTTGGTTTTGTTTGTTTGATTGGTTTTTTTGTTTGGTTGGTCTTTTTTTTTGTTGTTGTTGTTTGGTTTGTTTTGGGTTTGGTATTTTTGTGTATGTATCTACTGCTTTCTTTAGAAGCAAATCCCTGTCATGCCAAAGTTACATGGTCTGTGAGGACTTAGTAGTAATGGGCCAGAAACAATCTGCATACTCTGAACTGTACTCAACTGCCTTTCTTGCTTAGGTGAAGAAACAACTTTTTATTGAATTTATACTCTGCAACTCAAATAAAAACCTGCACAAGGTAATAAATACACTCATATTTCTTCTAGAACTGCATTATTTTGTTGAGGGCTAGGCTTTACCCAGCCTTTAGTGTGTGACATGGACAGGGAATAGGAAATCAAAATGTGTGCTGTACACAGTTCACTCCCAGACAGAGCCTGATAGCACTGCAGCTGTCTGGAATGTCTGCTGCCTTTAAAGGGATTAAAGAGAGGTAAGGCCATGGCCCACTTTTCTTTCACACAGTCAGCAGGAGGTGAATCATACCATGTGTTTTCAGGAGCAGTAGGATGTGATGGGACACTGGAGCCATCCTTCCCATAGAGAGTGTGAAGGTTTTACCTGCTTAGGGCCTCAACTGGAACCCACTGTGTGGTGATCTGTCCCCTTGGTTTGTGCTACAGGAAAAATGCAGTTTGACTGCAGGGTCTTTTCTTATTTCAAATAGAATTTAAGGTCACTAAATGGACTAGAAACCTAAAAAAAAGCTGTCACTGCTCAACACCAAAAAATGTTCAAGGTGCTTGTAATAACTCCAGTAGGGGTAGGATTACTTTAGACAAAAAGAACATACCCAAACACACAGATGTTTTGTAGCCTTTATTAGATACAGAGTTCAAGGTTGAATGCTTTCACCCACCAGATGTTATCCAGTGTGACTATGTTCCATGGAGGCCACTGTTGCTTTTTTTTTTCTTTTTTTTTTTTTTTTTTTTTTTTTTTTGTTGTCTTTACACTTTATTTCCCGTCTGGGCCCTGTGTTT
>VZTR01030512.1:360507-401776 GCA_013400775.1 Chaetops frenatus
GAGAGGGGAGGGCCGGGAGCCCCCCTCCTGGAGTTCCATTCTCCTCTCCCTCAGGCAGGGAGGGGGGAGCAAAAGCAACCTCAGAGCAACAGCAGCACTGCCCGAGGCAGGGAGGGGGGGGAAAACCAGCAGGGTCCCGGCCGCAGCCCCGGCACAGCCCCCAGGCCCTGGAGCCCGGAGCGGCCGGCCAGGGCCATGCGGCGTTACCTTCCCCGCGGACGGAAGTCGAAGAGAGCTTCAAACTTCCCGCTCCTAAAAATGTAAGCTTTGCAAAGACGCCCCTGATGTTCAAGTGGCTACATGAAGTGCCCATCTTAAAATTAGCCAATCCGTGGGCTCCTCACCTCTGCTGGAATCTGTGCCCCGGCGGAAGTAGAAAAACAAAGAACCCCCCAGGAAGGAGAAAATAAGTTGTTGTCCTTTAAACCACAACACCCATGTTGCAGACAGAATACAAGTTCAGTGTAAAATATTTATTGCTCCAAATTATCGTTCTAAGAGTAATAAAATTAAGTCATATTTGTAGGCTTCACAGTGATATATTTTTATGAGCTTAGAGCTGCTGCTTGTGTAAATTCAATAGAGAAGCTCTTTGGACTTGTTTCAAATTTCTGTAGCTACGGGGGAAGAACATTTATTCCCTATTTCACTTGTTAGAAACAATGAAAAGCAAATCTTTTATCTGTTTACTAGAAAATACAGCTTTAATGAAACTCACTACCTTTCTGAGTCTGGTTCTTTGGCTTCTCCAGAGTTGGATCCAGGTTGCCTAGACAATGAGGGACAGGACTGACATAAATTCTTTATGGGTCTTTTTAGAAGGTACAGATGAAAACTGTTTAGATAGATTCAGCTGAAGTACTGACCCAAATCATGTAGTGCAATGAGAGTATTTCAACTGGTTTTGCTGGAGACTGAAGGAAACAAAGTTATTTGTGAAATTCTGCCTAGACCTTCCTGGTTTCTGGGATTGATTTTTTCCCAAAGGGTCTTCAGCATCCTGGGGGCTGGCTGCACTTGTGGGGTCCCTAAACCACCCTGGCTCCTTGGTTGCAAGAGTCTTCATTAGGCAGGAATCCAGACCTTAGGATTGTTAACTATTTAATGGTACTTGGTAGAAACTTTGTTTAGAAATACCAAAATCATCACAAAAATGGACACATCACCCTTATCTGCCTAAGCCTGTAGCAGTATGCCTTTCATGGAGCTATCCTGACTGAAAGGCAGTCACACTGGACCAGGTAAAAGAGCTTTTAATATGTGCTTAGGGCTAGTGTTTAGAGTTCCTTTATGGAGTGGGAAAGGAACCCAAACCCATAACTGCTTCATGCTCAGTCCCTTAGTGTAACACTCGATTTTTCTGGTCTAATTCAGGTATTGATCTGATTCTGATTAGGACCAATTTCAATGTGGTAAAGGTTGTTAGAGGTAGTGCCCTTGGTTTGTGCACTGGCTGTATAAGAAAACTGTTCCTGGGATCCTCATTGGGGATGTCCCTGCATTCCTAGAGAAGCCATTGTCATATGAGCCAGTTCAATTTTTTCAGTGACAGAAAAGAAGGTTGATCCCAAATTCATAATTAAAACCAAAATGTAACATGATTTAATAGAAAACATATTTATATATATAAAAGCACAAGAGTACCTGTCCTTAGTACAAGAATAACCTGCAGCTTTTCCTGAATAGTCTTATCCTCCCCTGCCATTGTTTTCCTTGCTTCTCTGTTGGGCATATGTCCCAATTTAATGATTAATAGAGAAAAAAGGGAAAAATGCATTTTAATTCAAGTAATTAATTGGATTTTTATGAAAACTAATATTTCCAAAGAAAAAATTGATAGTTTTTAATATCCCTCTGCATTTTCTTTCTTCCAACTTCTCTCTCTCAGTGGAAGAGGGGTGAGATATATTGCACTGATTGTAAGAAAGGCTTCTCAAATAACTGTTTGTATACGAATGGTAACCAGTTTGCTCCAAGACAGTGTTTGATAAGATATGGCAGATATAAAATTCAGATGCCTTTTTAGGCTTTTGTGTCTTTGTGTAAACACCTTGAAACCTCTCATTCCACCTACTGTTCTTCCATTACAGACAAGGTAGAAGCATCTCAATTCACATAGTTCAGGAAAAGAAGAAGTGACCCCTGGCACAGACTCATCGTGAGCCTTCCTCAGCAGCTACCAGTAATTAAAGGTATCTATGTCTGACTAATATAAATTTTACTTCTCTTAACACAGTATAGACCTACTATTTGAGACATTCTGTGCTAGAATAATTTTGTCATCTGCCTTTTACCCTAGTTTTGCAATTCAAAGAAACTAATTTTTTCCTTTGTTGCAGCACAGCCATAGTAAAGGAAGGGTGACAAATGAGGTAAACACACCCAAATGTTGTGAATTGCTACTTCTGTTACCATTTCTTCTGAAGAGGAGGGACTGGTTGCAGAGGTATGGAATGAGCAGGAGAAAGCAGAGCTCAGAGATGCAGAAGTGGAAAGCACAAGATGAGTGTGGGCATCAGGGATGCTGATACTTTTAGAAGAGGTAGGCCTTGAGTTATCCAAATCTTACTCTGATCCAAATAGTACTTTTGAGAATAGAAGGTTCCACCTCTTCATAATTTATCCTGATAATCACCAAATAGGTTGATGAAGGGACCTATATAATAAAGGCAATTACAATTTTATTTATCAATCAGCTTTCTACAAATACTGTGGCTTTGGGACACCATCATTAACATGAATTCCTATCTAGATCATAGGACATCTCAGGTTGAGAGGAATCTTGTGTAATGTAGTGCAGCCTGCCCAAAGCCAGAGCCTGGCCAACTGCTGTGTTCTTTCACTAATTCTTGTGGTTTTAGTTGTTTGCATATAAGCTATTTTTTCAGTGCAAATCTCTTGGGCAAATTGTGCTATGTCTACCTTAACTTATTTGGCATTCTATCACCTCCTGATTTCTGTGATTTCCTTTCCATTAACATTTTTTCAGGTACAGTCAGTTCCCAGTGTGGCTTGACTTAGTGCTGTACTATAGGATCCTCCTTTCCTGTCTCCTGTTATTATAGGAACCATTTCTGTCTCATTAGTCTGCCTTATTTCTTTATTAAACCTCTGTTTAGAGTTCTTTTCAGTAGAAAAGTATTCTATACTTAAAAGATTCATTATTAAGGCTGGTAAATTTTTACTCACAGAGCTAAAATATATTTCCATTTCTCACTCAAAGTCTGAGATTTTTTTAAAAATGGATCTAATTACATATTTCTGATAAGAATATATTTTAGTATTTACATTTTCTAGGTTACTGTTTCTGTCCATGGGTCTTGGTGTGTACTGTAGTGTATTTCATTACTGAAATGTGCCTGGCTAATATATCCACATGTAAATAATTTTACATATAAATATTTATATTTTATGTAAGTTGCCACATAATGAAACTATTATTAGAAAAACATGGGTTTTTTTAAAAATAGAAAACATATTTTTGTTTGTATGTATATTTGTTTAAAAAGTAGTAAGAAAAAAAACTTCCTGATTGTGAGCATCAGCTCACATGGTCTTTTTTCTAAATCAAATTAAGTGAAGAGTAAGAAGAAATTACCTGGAGTTAATTAAAGTGTACTTTTAAGCAGTCTCATTATAAAAGCTAAAAAAACCCCAACCTATAAATGAGGTGCAACTTGATTAGAAAGTTGCTTTAAACTTGTTGCCTGTTTTCAGTTCTCTGGGAGAACAGCAGAAAGAATTGTTGACTTCCATTGTGTAGAACTCATTAATAAAAGAGCGCTAATGCACATTTGCTACCCCGGTAAGCTGTGTCTTATATAAATGTCTGATTCAACCAGACAAATGACCTGTTTTTAAAAGGAGATGGAAACATTTGCAGTAAAACTGTGCTGTCAGATGTGCAGAGGGTATATAGCTCCTACAGAAAGACATTTATTCAAATTTTTTAGACACAGACGGTCAAGCAATCCTAATTAAAAGTCAAGAAAATGAAATCAGCATTTGGGACTAAATCCTTGTCTCAGTGCATAGGTTAAATACCCCACCTGACCTCTTGGGATGTTAGTGGTCTCTGGACAGCATTGCTCAATCAGTCCTGGAGTGGTGCAGAAGTAATCTATGGTGACTACACAGCTGCTGTGCAGAAGAGGTTGATCTGCAAGCTCAGGTGTGTGCCATTTCAAGTTCTAGTGGAATTCAGCTCCTTAGGATAGAAATAAGTGCCTTTGTTATGAAATAACATAGGAGATAAACAGCACCAGAGAAAATTCAGTATTTTTCTTTGTGGGGTGAATAGTCTCCCAGAACATATCTTTCAACATGGCCATTGATACTAGAGGAAGATAACCATTTTTTGCATAAGTGATATCTGTAGACTTTAAAACATGCAAATATCTTGCAAATAGCACTGATCATTTATTCAAGCAATTCCTTTACAATTTATTTTTTTAACTTGGCTACCAGTCTAATATAATGGAACAACAACATACAGCCTAGTCCCCATCTTTTTTTCACATATAATTCATTGACTGCAGGGCAATTATTTCTAACTTGCTCCAGCAAGCCAAGATTTTCAAATGCAGATTTAAGAAACAGTTCTCCTTCTTATTTGTCACAGAATCACAGAATGCTTGAATCTGGAAGGTACCCCTGGAGGTCATCTGGTCCATATCTGGCCCTGCTTAAGCAGAGCCCCTTACAAACATTTGCCCAGGACCATGTCCAGACAGCTTTTGAGTATCCGCAAGGCTGGAGACTCCACAGCCTCTCTGGGCAATCTGTTCGGTGCTCAGTCACCCTCACAGTAAGAAAGTGTTTCCTGATGTTCAGAGGGAACCTCCTGTGTATTTGTCCTGTCACTGGGCACCACTGGAAAGAACATGGTTCTGCCTTCTTTTCACCCTCCCTTCAGGTATAATACTTTGACCTGCTGACACCCCATAACAGCTACCTTGTAAACACTTCCTTGCTTACTTTTGGAAAGAGGCACAGAAAAATATTTCCAGCCCTTTTGTTCTCAGTTTATGTTCTGCATCTATTGTCTTCCTCATGCTGACATGTTTCTTCTGTATCACATCTTTAAACAATGCTGAAGACAGCAGTTTCAGGTTTTGTTGAGTCATCCCACATCTAAGGAAAAGCAAAGGAAGCATTTTCTCATAACTTTCTGGAAAATGGAAAAATGACACAGTAGAATAATGGAATCCCTTACTTCCCCAAATACCTGCCAATGCTCCCATTTTCCATATTACACCCACACTGCAGAGGAGAGACCTAATATGTGATCTTGACATTTATGTTGTTCTCCTTCAACTCCAGGCTTACATACACTCATACAATTATGCAAATCCATGACTATATGAAATCAAACAATTTCATATGCCTTATTAGAATACCTTCAGGAATTGTGCTTAGGTAGACTGGATCCTAACAGAAGATACCACTTTTTTCCCACTTAATGATTTCTTATGTTGGACAAGTTGAGCTGATTGCATGCTAGAGGATGAAGAGTGCTCTCCCACTTGTGGCTGTAGGCAGGCCTTGCAAAAGATTGCAAAGTGGGTTTCACCTGTACCCAAAGTGATATTCTCAGCTACCTACAAGATCCAGGCAATACAGCTTTGGGCATGTGGTGCAAGAGGAAAAGTAGTTCAGCTCCAGTGCCCAAAGCAGAACAAAACTGGTGTGAAATATGAAAAATATTCCAGTGATATGATTCTTTATCTGTACCTCCTTAGTTACAATCAAGGAATCAGGATGACCAGCTAATACTTACACCTGTGTTTCTGAAATGATCATTCTTCAGTGAAGACATACAGGTCCTTCTTTGTCAGCTGTCTGTATTTGACTCTGTATTGGACTTAGAGCTCTCCATCCCTGTTTCCCCATTTCCCAATTCCTGTAGATTATCTTGAATACTAGTGGAAAAACGTTCTGTCATTTCTGCTAATAGCTGTATGAATGTGTGCTACTGTTGAGTGATTATGAATTTGACTCAAAGGCAAATGTCACATGGCTTTTTAGGAATGCAGCATAAAAATGCAAGTATGTGAAGAACTACAGTAGACACTGCAATTTGCTGAGAGGAGATGCCACAAAATGTTATGAAATACTCCTAGCTTAATATTCTGAAATACTCCTAGTTTAATATTTCTTCTGTGTTCTCCCACATATTGCTCAGAACAAGTTAAGTGACATGAGGAATATTACGTATTTTTTAAAACAGATGGAGGACATCACTTTTATGGATTTGAACAATTCATTAAAAGTTAGGGTTTTTTAAGATTCACTATGCTGTGATTTTTCTTTCATCTTGTCTGCCTAGTCCAGGATGATCCTAATCTAAGTAGGGGACTGAGGGATTCCTGTCACTCATTCACCAGCTGATGTCTGAAGCACCCTCTCCTCAGCAGAGAAATAAGAAGACTTTGCAGAAGGAACATAAATTGTGCTCCCCCTGTGCTCAGTGCTGCTGCTGCTGAAGGAGACATGATGCCATTGCATGGAGGAGGAGACAGGCCACATCTTTTCAGGAATTGTAGAAATGTGTTTTAATCCTCAACATTCCCCACATTAGTGGGCAGATTTGAGCATAATGGGTTAGTACACATATATTTTAGACAATGAGAACTATCTCTGGAAGGACTTACCAAGGCTCATTCAGGATTAGGAAGGACTGTTGGGTGTATAACAACAGGATGGGGCACCACAAGCTATATGTGCCAGTCCAGGCAGTTGGTTTCTGCCTGACCTCTTCCATGAAACCCTCTCCCTTCAGAGAGTTGTCATTTTTCCCTGTGTAACCAGTCCTTTCCACTATATGCCCAGTTGTGTATCCCTAGCATGGCCAGAGTGTTATGCTGTGACCTTGGCAAGGCATGTCTGAACAGAGATGTCTGTGTTCAGACAGACAAGGCTGGCTGCCCCAAGGATGTTTGCATGCCCTCTTATATGGATGGGGACAGATCTGTCTCATGGTAGGGGAACCTGTGCTTTTGCAGAGAAACAAGGGCTGCATAAAAGCAGACTCTGTTCATGTGACTTTGCACATGCCTGCAGACTGATGGGGGTGATGGCAGGCACCTGCAGTTTGATTACAGTGTGGGTGCACACAGGGATGCACAAGGATGAGCCATAGTGTACAGGAGTCACACACCTTCATGAGAGATTTATTAACATGACAAGTTGGACACCTGTGTTCTAGGCCACTCCATATCAGGGCATTTATGTGGTAGCAATGTTTTCCCTGAAGTGTTGTCTCAGATTATAGATATAATTGATGAAGTGTGATTTAAAACCAAAATGACTATCCAGAAACTAAATGTATTGCATGCCAAAACACTTTGACCACAGATGTAAGTAATTTTATGAATTATGTGACTTGCCTGTTCCATGGGAAAGAGCAATGCAATAGAGGAGTCAGGAGAGAGTCAAAGTAGTAGTTCCAGCTGTGGGTACATGGTCATGGAGCAGGGCCATGAGGTCCCTTTTCATTCTTCAGTAGCTTTGGATGTCAAAAGTTATAGCTATATAGTTTTGGGTAGAGAAAATTTTGCTCAAACTTCCTCAACCCCCAGAAAGTCTCTGGGGATTGGTCCTCACAATCAGCCCTTCTTAAAGGCTTTCCACAAAGACACAGTCACAATGTTTGACATGTATTTTACTCTCAATGTGCTCATCTATTTCTAGAGCTAAATTACTCCCTTATCCTATAGGATTAACCAAAGTTCATATGCTAACAGTTCTTGTCAACAAGGTACCCTACTCTAACAGCCACAAGGAGCAACTTTTTAGGCTTGACTTATTTTATGCTGAGGTTGGTGAGTTGCTTCCTTGTTAGATCCAAAGAAACAGTGCCAAAATCTAATGCCCTTTAATACTTGCACTGAAACTCAGCTGTGGTATGTCTGCAAATGTTTCCCAGTTTATTATTTTTCTAATATATAAGCTTATACATGCACCACACATATTTGTAGCAGTATAAAGAAATATTACTGGACAATATGATTCAATTTGCTCACTGATTTTATTTTCCTTGGACTTCAATGGCATTTAGTTGTGTCTCTGCTGATCAGCTTGATGTTTAGCTCCATGCAGTGTTATATTTTATCTTGGCTGCAAATATGTTCTCAAATTAACATGATGGTACAGATGGATTCTTGTCTCAGAGCCATATGATTGATTTCATCCCTGATATTCTGCTCCATCAACATGCAAGGAATTAGTCCTGACATCAAAGGGCAATCTGTTTACATTGGAAGTGCAAAATATTGCACTAAGCAATGCAAAACAGATTAAAAAAGAGAATGGCATTGCTACTATTTTCTGAAACAAAACACAAACTTATTAGGAAAGCCATATACTCCCTTCTCTAAAGCAATTATCTTAAATGCTGAGAACATAAGAACATCTGTAACAAGCTAAACCAGAGGTCTGTCTGGACTGCTGTGCATGTACACTAGTGGCCAATTTAGGTTGCTAGAGAGATGAATGGGGCAAGCAGATGGTGATATACTTCCCTTCTTGCAGTTTTTTCCGAAATAAAAATTTTAGAGGATTTCCAGGAAGTGGACCAGCAATAATCAAGGTAGATTTACATGGGTTATAATTTATCAGCCACATAGAACAGATTATAAAATATTTTAGTAGTAACACACAATACAAAACTTTAACAAAATCTGCACTAGAGCTTGTAAATTGATGTAGATTTAGGATATATTTTTTCAAATAAGATAAATTCTGGGAAAAAGAATTGTTACCTTCCATTTTGTTTTGGATCATAAATAGTATTGCATTCATTTTGATTCAGAAGGTTGTCTTTTGTACTTGTCAGTGTAAAGGATGTGTCATGGGTTTGTTCGAAACCGGGTGGAAACACCATTTAATGTAGCGGTTTCACATTCACCTGCTCGCCTNTATTTTTTCAAATAAGATAAATTCTGGGAAAAAGAATTGTTTCCTTCCATTTTGTTTTGGATCATAAATAGTATTGCATTCATTTTGATTCAGAAGGTTGTCTTTTGTACTTGTGAGTGTAAAGGATGAAAATAAATAACTGAACAAAATGTAATTCTGACCTTGACACTTGAAGTCAAAAAGGGTTTGTTTCACTTTGAGACAGAAAAGATTTTACTAGATGACATAAATTACTTACTCTCTTACACGCCTCTTTTTTATAAAGTTTCTTTTCATTGATGTAAAATAATTATAATAATAGCATCCCTTGAAAAAATCCTCAAGACTAAAATGGTGAATGTGAACTAGACTGACAGAGAAAGAATACAGCAATAGGCTGGACAATGCATCATTCCTTTGGGTATTATAAAGCCCTCTGACATGCACATCATTTTTTTTGCATTGAAGGCCATTCTTTTGTGTTTTACATTCCTCACAAATAATGAAGTATCTGTTTTAGTCAGCTCTTGGTACTGAGTTGTTAATGAAAATTCATTTAAGTATGAAAGTATGAAGTAGAAAATGTCGTAAAGGGAAATATTTGTCTAATAGAAATCATAGAAGTACCTTGACAGGCTGAGAGAGCTGAAGCTGTTCAGCCTGGAAAATAGAAGGTTTTGTGGAGACCTTATAGCACACTTTCCAGTATCTTAAAGGAGCCACAAGAGAGCTGGTGAGGAAGATTTTATAGGGGCATGTAGTGATAGCAGAAGGGCAAATGGCTTTAAACTATAAGAGTAGTTTTAGACTAGTTATTAGGAATATATTCTTTACTGTGAGGGTGGTGATGCACTGCAATGGGTGTCCAGAAAAGCTGTGGATGCCTCAACCCTGGAAACATTCAAGGCCAGGTTGGCTGGAGCTCTGGTCTAGTGGAAGGTTGGAAGGTCTGTCCACAGCAGGGGGTTTGGAACTAGATGATCTTTAAGGTTTCTTCCAGTTCAAACCATTCTATGACAAACTTTGTTTCTTTGCATGTATTGGCTCCAGCTTCCTGGAGAAGTTAATTCTGTTCTAGGGGCCTAGGGGAGAGCACTTAGAGAGTGTCCAAAGGAGCACCATGAGGATGGTGAGGGGCCTTGAGGGCCCCCGTGTGAGGAGCAGCTGAGGTCACTTGGTCTGCTCAGCCTGGAGCAGAATGAGGGGAGACCCCATTGCAGTCTTCACCATCTTTGTGCGGGGAAGAGGAGGAACAGGTACAGATCTCTTCACTCTCATGACCCTTGACAGGACTCAAGGAAATGGCATGAAGCTGAGTTGGGGGAGGTTTAGTTTGGATATCAGGAAAAGGTTTCTTCACCCAGAGAGTGGTTGGGCACTGGAATAGGCTCCCCAGGGAAGCAGTCCCAGCACCAGCCTGACAGAGCTCAAGGAACCTTTGGAAGTACTCTCAGGCACGTGATATGACTCTTGGAGGTGTCCTGTTCAGGATCAGGAGATGGACTTGATCATCCTGATGGATCTCTTCCAACTCAGCATATTCCATGATTCTCTGAAATTTAGAAACTGGTATTTAGATTAAAACCAGAAATAAAAAAACTGCTAAAACCCAGATTACATCTAAACATATATAGAAATGCAAATAATATTGCATTTATATGGACTCACATTAGTTGCAGATAGTTTCTGCCAGGATGGATTTCCTCTGAAGAGATTTCAGTTTGTGACTTTGATTTTGAGTGAGGATCTATAAGGCTCTGTCTAAGGAAAGGTGGCAATTCTTCCCCAGTGACCCATCACTGCATATACACTGCAGGTGTAGCAAATGCAGGAATGTGCTGCACAGGTGCAGTGCAGTCAGGTACAAGTTGAAGTCTCCACAAACTTCAGGCACAGCTTGTGGGAGTCTTTGGTCATCCTCAGTGTCAGGATATGCTTTCTTGTGTTCAGATGTTCCGTGGCTTTTTTTCCAGTGGTAAATTGAGCTTGAACAGATTGCACACCATGAAATGCCCCCTTCCCAATTCCACAAAATGGTAGTTATTTAAGTTCATTCAAATGCCCAAGAAAAACCTCAGCTTTCTGTTACACCATCTCAGAAAGTCCAGCAGGAGCTCTGCCCACTGGTTGGAACTGTCCCTTCTTAGACCATGGTCATGAGCAGAGTTTGCTGCAGAAATTCTGGGAGCTGGTATTGAGTGTTTGTGTTCTCCTGAGGCTCCTTTCATCAGCCAGAAATACAGCTGTTTTGCAGCACAGTGGTTCCTTCCAGCAGTGAGCACATCTGAACTGTACCTTTAAAGTCTTTGCATTAAAACAGAGCCTCCTACTCATAGTAGCTAATAGTTCAGGTTATAATATGATCAGTCAAACAAATGATTTTTAAAAGCTTTCCTGTATAATGTGACCTAAGGAAGTGCATTAGCTGAGTAAATATATTGTTGATTTGTTTTTCCATTAGCAGTGAGTGATTTCTCTCTAAGTGACCTATAGTACTGCTCTCTGGGAATAAAGCTATAGTGATAAAGAGAAAAGAATGTAAAGGAAATACTTTTTTCTTTAGAAAAAACTTGTACACAAAACCAGGGTACACTAGTTTCTCTGGTTTTATACCCTTTGGATATGACATGGCTTTGTTGCTTTGTCTTCCTTTATCTCCAGGTCAAAGCAGTCATGCTGTACATTATAAAAGAGGTACTGTTTTCATTTTCTCAGCATATATACTCAGCTATGCCTTTAAAAAAGACAAATTCATCTTGTGACTGTCTGCTGTGTGACATGTTATATAATTTGATGTATATTTATTTATATCCCTCTATTGCAAGGGATGGCAGTTTTCACCAAAAGAAAACAAGACATTCATTCTCATTTGTTTGGGAACCCAAGATGTATCTGAGCAAGCAATCGCCCTCACTGTTTGCTTCAAGATTGAGAACAGGAAATATAGAATTGGTATGGAGAATATGACAAAGCATGTGGCACTGTAAGATAATATTTTAGAATCGAGTTTGCCCCATGATAGACAGTGCCTGAAACTTTCATGCATTTATACTTTTCTGATATGTTAAGAAGTAAGTATATATGCAGTGCAAAGTGATATTCAGCAGATTTGTTAGTATGCAGATCTTTGCAAGATAATCAAGAGAGCGCTTAGAAAGTATTGCGATAATAAATTTCTTAGAGCAGATGTTCCTTAGCAGATTTTATCTGTGTCATTTCAATGATAAATCCTTCTGACTTCTTAACCTTTAACTACAGTTGAACACTTACATTTGATTGTGAGAAATAAAAGAAACTGAAAAGAATTTTATAAAATGAGTGTAATTTATCTGGAGGTCACAGAGTCTATGATAATGAAAAAAAATTGCCCCTAAAACTTACCATTATGAGGAAAAAAGGTTAGAAACTGTGCAAAACTGTTAGTAAAATGATTGCATCTTACATTTTGAATTATACAAGTTCTTGCTAAAATTTCTTATAACTTATTAAGCCAAAGATCCAAATCTAGCCTTCCAAATTACACTGCCCTCTGTACACTCTTTATTGAGTTTTGGTTTTTGTTTCACAGATGGATTCAGTTTGGGATTCTTCTCACATAATATTAACTTTCTAAAATTAAGGTATATATACCAAAATAATCATCAAGGCTGTCTTCATAATTAGTAGAGAAAACTTAAACTAAAGGAAAACTTTATGTACTTTAGAGACCTCTCTTAGCATGGGATTAGTCATGTCTGGAGTTGCTTAAGTGTCCCATTTTCTGTGGCTTAGTGCTGGCACAACCATAGGCATTAATCAGTTTTGGCATTAATCCTAGCTACAGGCTTTGTCCACAGGAAGAAAATTTGTTCCATTTGCTTGGATTCTGAGCTCTGGTGGGTTCAAATCCCTTTCTGCCCGTGGATGTCATTGGTGAATAATGTTAGACCTAGCTCAATTTTTGAAGTCTTGATAACTACTTACCCAAATGCTATTGGGAAAGCAAGCATTATTGTCTTTGTGTCTTTGCCAAGTGCAATTTGTAACAATATTTATTCCCTTCCTCCCAATTTAAATTGAAGCTCAGTAGATTGAGAGTTACCTAGACACTGTTACTATATATTTGCTAGAAAATTAAACAATGTCAAGGAATATTTTTAGCATTCATGTCAAGTGGTCTGGTCTGGTCATGAACTTAAACTATTTCCCTCTTAAACAGAGTGGCAAATGGCCTGTCCTTGGCTTGTGTTACTCAACCTTTGCTGAGAATTCCTTAAGAGACTGTAGTTGGACCTGGACAAAACCACGCTAGAGATTATTCAAGTGGCATGGAAAATGGCATTTTTCATCTTAGGAACATTCTCTGGTGAAGTGGATTAGCCCCACACAGCAACTCAGACCCACATAGCTGCTCACTCACTGCACCCTGGTGGGATGGGGGAGAGAATTGGAAGAATAAAAGTGAGAAAACTCACAAGTTGAGATAAAGACCATTTAATAGGGAAAGAACAAGCTCTGCACACAAACAAGGCAAATCAAGGAATCAATTCACTACTTTCCATGGGCAGGCAAATGTTCAGCCACCTGCAGGAAAGCAGGGCCCCATCACATTTAACAGTGGCTTGGGAAGACAAACACCATCACTCCAAACTTTTTCCCCTTCCTCTTCTTCCCTGTTTTATATGCTGAGAATGATGCTACATGGTGTGGGATATCCCTGTGGTCATGTGAGCTCAGCTGTTCCCCCTCCCAGCTCCTTGTTCACCCCCACCCTCCTCACTGGTGAGGTGGGTGAAAAGCAGAAAAGACCTTGACTCTGGGTAAGCACTGCCCAGCAATAACTAAAACATCCCTGTTTTATCACCACTTTCTAACACAAATCCAAATCACAGCACCATAATAGCTACTGTGAAGAAAATTAACACTGTCCCAGCCAAAACCAGCATATCTGGGGTTATTTGTTTTATTCATACAGTTGTTTCTGGTGATGGAGGACATATAAGTCCTTAAAAAAGAGGAGTTTGTTTATACTTGTATTGGCAGATAGAGCTATGGGAACTTCTTATTTGAAAAATAAAACTGAGGAGCATCATCTCATCTAAATGGTGAGATATTGATGAAACTTTGTTCAGTCTTTTCTGTGATACCAGGAGTCATTAAGTATAGATTGTAGTGCTCCACAGTCTGGGAGGCTTTACCACTGAATGCTGTGAAAAGTGGAAAAATAAGCAGAAAGGTGTGCAGTATTACTTCTTCCATCACTTCAGGATAGTGATACATGAATGATGGAGAAAGAAGAAACAGTACCAAATCAGGCAGAAAATTTTAGGGTTTTCCAGGCTTTTGCCTCTCTTCAGCTTAGAAAATCCTTGGAGTGAGGAAGAACTGGACTATAGTCATTATACAATTGTTGCAGTGATGTTGCTAAAACAATATATAGTTGCCAAGCCATTATTGAAATTTTCTCGTCTGCATTCCAAGGGCACAGCTGAGCTAATGTGAAATATATACCTTATAGTCTTTGTTCTTTCCCAGTAAGTGCATATATCAAGAAATGTAGGACTGGGAAATAGGGTTTTCTTGGGGAAATTCATTTGAAACTATTCTGTTTCAATTCATTTGAAACTATTCTGGCTATTTATTAACAATGCTGGAAGAAAAAGATACATGTAAGGGGAAGGACAATGAGGACAAGTTCATATCTGTCCCATCCTCAGAAGGTGTTTTAGACACTCAAGGCTAATAAGAATATAGACAGGCCTGAAGTTATTTGGTGTCTCTCACTGGATATTTCAAGGTTTCACTCTTAATGAACCTGAAATGCAGTCAAAACTTGTTTACCATCAAACCCAGAAACAAACCCTGTCAACAGCCTGAGCTGCTTCAAACAAACAGCACCAGTTTATAGGTTCATAAATATCAGATGCAGTGCTTTGAAATCCATATTGAGCAGTCCCAATTGCCATGGTGGCAGCTGAGCAAAGATTAAATGAAAAATGGGGAAAATTCCAAGTGCTTGTGTTCATGGGGAGAAATCCCTTGGGCAGCAAAACCAGAAGACAATATAAGCATAATTTGTCCATAGTATATTAAAGAACAATTTAACCCACACCTAGATTTCTTTTTGTTCTAAGAGAATGAGGTGAGTCCCTGATAATAAAGCTCCTGAAATAGAGGAGACAGCCAACACATTAGGGTGTCAAGAAATACTCATCCAATGAATTAATACATTTTTCTAAGCTTCAGGGCTTATTTTCAGTCTTGTTAATAACACAAGCAATATGCCCTTTTTTTTTTGGCTGTGCAGCAGAGCTGAAAATAAGAGCAAATTGTACATCAAGATACAGTCCAAGTTAGGATGGGTGCAGGAATGGCTGGGTTGTGCCTATTGCTGAACAGTGCTTTAGCAGGCTGTGCTTCTGTACGTGCTGCTGCTGTCACTGTGCTGTGACCTTTCCTTCTGGCTTGATACTTGAGATTGTAGATCAGGGTATCAGATGTCTAGGAAGTGCCTTCCTTCCCTGTCATGACCACGCTGAATTATAGTTCTTTGGCTACTTCCATATCTAACAGCTTTCATGACATAACTTTTGTAGGTAGATATTTTACAAGCTCTCCTAAGAAAAGTTTTGAATCTGGACAGGGGGTTTTTTGGCTGCTATAAGGTAACTACAGTTTCATGCCATTATTTTCACTGGTTTTATTGTCTGTGGTTCACTGTAGTTTACATTCTCAATGTAAGTCCATTCTTCTTCAAATAAATACTTTTTTGGTCACATTTGCCATAGAAGATATGAAGTGACAGAAAATATTGCTAAAATGAAAACGTGAGGTCTTTGGGATGCAAATTTCTTTGGCCTCAGGTTAGTTTTAAGATGACTTGTATACGGGCTTGTAATAGAATCCCAAAAGAAGGCTGGAGTTCAAGGATTTGATTTGATTCTGATGGGTTTCCTGAACAGAACTCCACCTTTTTTTTNAGCACAGGGGAGCATTTTTTGTTTTTAAATTTAAATCTGTTTTTTAGATTTTAATTCCACATTAAATTTTATTGCACATCTTGCCCAGGTTTCATAGCTGTGCCAGAACTAGAACTAGGGCATAGACTCGGATCTTGGGTTAACTTTAGAGACAGAGTCTGAGGAAGGGTGAGGTAGAAGCCATATCCTGTTTTGCAGAGACAGTGGAAGTTACTCTCTGAATTGCTTCCCCTGTTAAAGTTCTTCAGTCGGGTCAGATTCATGGGTGTCATAAACTGAAGTATGCTGCACTCAGCATGCTTTCACTGTAGTCTATGGGGCTATTCAGTATGAATAAAGGCAACTGACTGATTTTGTGTAACTCATAAGCAATTACAGCAGTGAAGGTAAGAGTGGGACTGTAAATAATCAAAGTAAATGAGAAGGCAAAATGCTCTAGTCTTAACAACACAGAAGTGAAGGGCAAGGGTAAAACAGTTTGCACTACTTGTGGAAACTTATTTATTAGGAAGCAAAAGAAAGTGAAAGGACACCTTCCACATCAGTATTTGAAGCAGGTTGTAAAAGCATTTTTAATGAGGATGAGACCTAGGTAGAAATAAGGCTTCATTTTTCTTGAGAAATCATCAAGCAGGATTGCACGGCTCATCACGTAGTGCCAAGAGAGTTCTTTAGGCAGCAGGCAAATTTGCATGACTCCTTCCAGAGATGCAGACATGAGCCAGGCACAGCTTTGTCACTGTGATGCGTGTCCCAGCCTCCTTCTAACGAGCTAGTCTTAGCAGGAGAAAATGTTTGTCCATCTAAAGCAGGACTGCTATTTTGGGCAGCACTTAAACCCTGCCCTGGGTCGTGTGGCTGTGCTGTAGTCTGGCCTGCCAGCCACAGTGCTGCCCTGCCAACGTCTTTTAGTGTGATCCAAGAGCGCTTTGGCATCCTGCTTGAGCTCTGACCTGACTGTAAACTAGAGATAAAATAATGTACCCTCTGTGCAGTCAATCATTCATGTTGTTAAAATACTACTTAAATATTGTTAGGGGCAGTAGATATGGCAAAAGTAGGATAAAAATCATCTCGTGATAAATACCAGTTCCTGTTCTAGTAGCAGCTGCAAACTTCAGTATTGTTAATCTGTTTGAAAATGTTTGTTTGCATTCCTGTGTGAGTCAGAATAGAGCAAGGGTGAGGATTTGGCTCAGAAGTTTGCTTTTGGCTCACGCATGAACAAGAAAGGATGTCAGGAGAAAGAGACAGAGGGAGGCTGTAAGCTAGGAAGATAACTACCAACACATCTCATCAAATGGGTAGTTCAGAGGTTCCTAAGCTAAGGTGCCTCAGTCATGATTGGACTTTGAATCAGTTATAGATATCTCAGCCTCAACTGTATTGCATATAGCTTGTTTTTGACAAAATTTGGTATTGCAGCCTCACAGTGCTCTATGAGAAATTTGCTATGGTCCATGAAGAACTCTGATATATGACAATAGTCTGTTACAGAACTGCCCCATATTTGAAATTCCTGGTCTTCTTAGACATTTTCCTAGCTATTATTAGTGTGTGCTAAAAACCATTGTACAGACCTGTGTTTTTATATAATGCAGTGTTACAAACTTACATTGTAATTACACTTAAATTGCAGTCCCAAAATAATCTAATTCTGATGTTGTTTTTTTTTACTTTAAAAGTTTAGCACCAAATTTCTAACAGTTTTAAAAGTAAAATAATCCGTATATGTAAAAAGTAAAATTTCTTTTTTTCAGGTGCTCTGTGATAAATCATCTGCTGTTACTCAGCTACCACAGCACAACTTGCTCATTCCTGTTCTATTTTTTTCACATTTTTTCCCCAGCCAACATTATGCAACAATCAAGCATCTAACAAATAAGGTGGCTGATTCAGGATATATGAGTGAATTAGAGCCTCTGTGGCCTCACCTTCACATCTGCCATTGCTGTAAATGTTTCATTGGTAGTGCACACATATCGCAGGAAGAGTTTTGTTTGACTTGTCATTCTTGTAAGCTTCCAGATCCAGTGCACATCAGGAGTCATGGGCATTTATCATTTCTTGTACACCTTAAGCAAAGATAATGCAATATTGCTATAGAGCTGATTATACAGCAAACATTCCAGCTTGCATTGAGTCAGATCAGCTTATAGAGTTTCGCTAGATTTCAAACTGGTTTTCTTGCATAATGAGAAAAAATTGCTCAATGAATTAATCCACTGATGAATCTGTGTATGTCTAAATTAAATTCTGATTTAATTCCACCGAAATTGTCAGGCTCACACTATGGAAGAATTTGGCTTGTTCAGTGTAGTGTCTCACTATTTTCCAGATTAATTTTAGCGGAATTGTCATGATATCTTGCTTTTTCTTCTTTCATTATAACTATGCACTCAAAGAATAAAATATAGCATTACAGGGATAAAAGCTGGGATTTTTATGTGTATCCTGTGTATGCAGAACATGTTGGCATTTCAATGTGATTGCACAGGAAAAAATTTATAATATATGAGTAACTGCAGGATTTCATTCTTTAATTTTGATTTTGGCTTTTTGTATGATATCATGTAAAAAAAGTTTAAGTCTGTACTCCAGGAAAAACTTGGTTCTAGAGATTTAAGCCAATTTAGAATGCAAAAAGGAAAGTAATGTTAATATTTATATTTAAATCAATGTTTCTGGGGAGGGGAAAATTATGAAGAGTTGCCAAACTGAGTTCTATTGATTCTTCTCCCTTTGACAAAACCAGAGTTTTATGCTTTCTCGAAATTAAATGTACAGCATTGATAAAACTGTGACTCTCACTGTGAGCACTGCAAAGTTACTTCTCTTACAGGTCATGAAGTCATGGAGAACAGGAAGAATACTTCCCAGTGCAGCCTCTTCAGTTTTCCTCAACTCAACGGTTGAAGGTGGGCTTTATGCTCAGCCTTACTTTTCTGAATCATTATCCACACAGACAACATTTTATACTCTTAGCAGAGGAGTAAATGGAAGGCAATAAATATTTTGGCCAGTTTTCTATAATCTTTAGATCAGTACTGGAGTCAGATGGACTAAGAGGACATTCTTTTATGGACATGGTACTTTCACACCCACAGGACAGCAACAGCTATCATGTCTCCACCATTTTCATTCACTAGCTGAGTAATTGTCATTAAAACTGTCAATTTCTTACTGAATCAGCTTTGGAACTTCATCTCCTCTTATTCATTCCATGACAATGTAAAGCAGTTTAGCTGCAGCAACTTGAAAGGTAATCAGGGTCATCTGGCAGTCACTTGGTCCAAAATATCTCTGTCAGTGCTGTCGACTACTAAGTGCTGCAAATTACACTGTATAAGAAAAATACACTTTTTAGCTTTGAAACCTCTTTAAGTATGAATTTCACCAGGTTGGTTTTTTTTATTTTTCTTCTATAGCATTCATAAAAATGTTGGTAAAAGTCCAAGGCAGGACATGAGTATAGGGAGGATAACTTAATTTTTTGAATTGAGAAGTATGAATGTTTTAATGCAGCCATATGTATTATATCATGCTCCTCATGAAAAGGGTGCAATAGTAGAGAATGATTAATCACAGGAAGAAGAGCATTCCATCATCCTTCTCCCAAGAGGTACTTTACAGAGTTTGTGCAGTACAGCATTCAAAACCAAACCATCAGTATTTATTTTCTGGTATCTCACCTAACGACAGAATGAATAACCATCACATGAACAAAGAGCAATCTGTTTGCTTTAGAAACGACGTAGTTTCAGCTACTTATGAAATAATGAAATCTAACACCTAACAGTAACATCAGGTGAATATGACAACCTACATTTTTGAGCAGTGTGTGAGAAGGAAAAAGTAAACTGTAGATTGCACATCAATTCCTATTGTAAAGATGAATACTATTTGCTTCATAGTGATGATTCATGAGACCCTAGAGTTATATACACCTGAGATGTGTGATGCTTGCAGAGTTTCTGTACTCCAGTTAATTGAGGCATGAGTATTCTTTTCCTGCCTCCTTCACTCTGCTTTTATGTGTCTGGTCTGTTCTCTACTTGCTCACAAGGGCAGCTCACACTGCATGCCATCCTGTGGGCTCACATATTGTGCAAAATAACACACAGATTCCATTTGTATCAAACTTGGTTTTGCCTCTCAAAATAAATCCTCACATAGCTACTCTCACTGCAGGTTTTTTTTTCCCTTTGTGCACGTGTGTGTAATGAGATTCTTATGGACATTTTGTGATGTTTCTTACAGTAAGTCTTGTGCCTTCCTCTTTTTTTTTCATTCAGGGTGTTACAGTGCTCATTCCCATTTCTTCCTCAGTTGCAACTCTAAAAATAATCGGCCATGAAAGTGGCTATTGAGCTTTATTGTTACCAGCACAGTGAGATTAATAGTGGTGAATATACTGTACCTCACTAAAAGGATGCCTTAAATTGACACATCTCCCAGGACAGTCAGGGAGTTCTGAGAAACCCCAGTGTTTCCTGTTACTCCTTCCATGGTAGTATGGGTTTGCATTGATTTTTCCAGTAGTCTGTGCCAAACAGGAACAATTTACCTCATAGGGAGGTAATAAAATAATCTTTACCAGCAGTTAATAGAATAAAGCAGGTCAGGAACTGGATTTGTGTTTGTGGGAGAGAGAGGGTATGATAGCATAGTATCTTTCAGTGAAATTCTACATTTAAAAAAAATTACTGTTATTTGGGACAACTGAAGGATTTCATTTTTGTTTATCCCCTGCTTTTGTTTCAAGAAGTTTTGATTTATTATTATTTCAATATGGTAAAAATATTTCAATTTAACATTTTCCTTTGCTTATCTCTGACTTTTAATAGAATAGAATGCAGCCTAATATAAACTAAGAATGAAAAAAGCATGAAATGTTTTTAACATTGTTAAAATAAAATTTTTCCCATTTCTGGAAATGTGCTTTGAGAAAGTTGAGGTAGTTTTTTTCAACTTCTTATTACACAGGTAATTGAAAAAGATCCATTATGAGAATTATCAGACTCTTAGTTTTCTCAGTGAAATTAATTCTCAGCGGCTGTGATCCACACTGGAGACTATTCAAGGAATCTATATTTTGAAATCTATCTTCTAGGTGCCAGGCTGTACTACTTTTTTTTTTTCTCAGTCACAATATTAATCTTAAATTAGGTGTACATGCCATCACAATATTTTTTTGCTCTCAACCTCAAAAAAAATAGACATAGAAAAGGTAGGAGGTATGACCTAATTTTATATTTTCAGTTCTCCAGTGGCTATGTGAGTATCTGCTCTATTTCTTTTTACTGCTTTGTCAAGAAAAACTGCATCAATATTGCAATGAAGAGAAGAGCTTGTCTTTGGTTCCAGAGCTGCTTTCCCTTTTCCTGTGTTGGTGAAGGTTTAACTCTTCTAAAAATAGTTGTGGGAGACTTCAAAGAGAAGACAAAGTGAAAAGTGTTGAGGTGAACAATTAATTTTCTAAGAAAATATGAACACAGGAACATTTTCAGGCATTACTAATAAAAGCAATAAACCCTTCTGTTTGCTCAAGATATGGTTAAATCTAATTCTATTGACAGTGATAGCAGTATTATTACATGAGAGCTATGACTTTTTTCTTCATGACTTCCTGGAGTTGGATTATTTCCTCTGCTATCATAAAAGTATGTTTAAATGAGAGGAGACTGCACTGCCTATGTTAGTGTAATTGTCATATTGTGAGTGTGAGTGGCATTGGAAAGAAGCAAGAAAGTCAGTCAGCTCAAGAAGCCTCACTGTGAAGAAGAAACAGAGCATTAATCAATTTTTCTGATTTTTTTTTTTAATCCGGTAGAAAATACTCTCTGAATGCCATGCCTAGAATGCAGTGTGTCAAGCCTCCCAAAGGAAAATTATGTGTGGCATTTTATCCACATCTAATGCCTTGTTAAGGCTGTTGCATGTCCAGTCAGCATGGGACAGCATGAAAAGATATCATTTGCTAAATTTCCTTCTTGGACTCTTGGAGTTGTATTCTTTTGTTTGTGGTTTTTTTAAAAAGCAACTTAGTTTATGTGTCCTCCCTTGAATGGATGCATGAGCTTTGTTACTAAGTTCCATAACTCTAGACTTGATTGCAGCTGGACTTAAAGGTATGGCTGAGAAATCATACTCCTTTTATGATTTATTGTGAGCCATGTGCAATTGCAGTCCACTCAATACCTGAACTTTTCATGTAAATTGAAAACATTTTGCAACTCCTTTCAGGAATGCAAGTTACTAAGAGACAAGATGTGCATGAAAGGCAGCTCTCATATGAACATTCCAGTACTTCTGGCATGTTTTTTTCATCTGGACACAAAGTCCTTCTATAGCACAAAGGCTCTGCAGGTCAATATAATTGTAGAAGTGATTAAGCAAAATAATTTTACCCCTCCTTAGTCTACATCAAACACCTGATTACAGAAAATAGCTTGTATTAAGTGGTCCATGGTCATGATGCCAAATGTTCAGCTAAAAAACAGAGGTTCAGCTTTGTTGGGGTTTGGGTGTTCCTCCCTTTTGTTTGTCTTCACCTGTGGAATTTTTTCCCCCCATCAGTTGCTAAGGGACCATAATGGCCGGGTACTTAAGGGGAACAAAAGAAGTGATTGAGCTGAGGGGAGCAGGTATTTGTGAAGCTGGGAGAGTCTTTTTCTCTCAGCAGGGTGGGGGTACCTTGGAGTTTGGGGCAGGCAAAAGGTTTGGCTGGAGGAGGGGACTGGCAGTCTCGCTCTGGGCTGCCAGGGAGAACGTTTGGAGGAGCTGCTGCTGGACCCCTGCAGAGAGCTGTTTCTTCTGCTGTGCAGAGTCTCTGCTCGTAACCAGCACCTGTCACCATCTGTGTGGGTGCCCGGGATCCCTGAGTTCGCCTCTCCCTGCTCTGCTGGAGGCNGCTCCCTGACCTTGCGTCACCAGCGCCCCTCCACCAGCTGTGACCATCACTGCACCAAAGGTGCCTGTGAGCCAGCAGGCTCTCACTGGGTTCCTGCTTCTGTTTGTTGTTAGTGCCATAGTAACTGTTGTTTGTTTGTTTTATTATAAATACTAGTAAAGAACTGTTATACCATTTCCCATATCCTTGCCTGTGAGCCCCTTAATTTCAGAATTACGATAATTCGGAGGGAAAGGGTTTACATTTTTCCCATTCCAAGGGAGGTCCCCTGCCTTCCTTAGCAGACACCTGTCCTTCAAACCAGGACAAGCTTGTATGTCTAGACAAGATTACATTTAATCTACTGAATATGTATAACTCTACTTCAGTAGAGGCTGCTACAAGTATCTATAAGCACACTTATAGATCCTGAAGAAGAGTCAGAAAATTGTTATTAGTTTTCCTTCCATAAGGCATTTTCTGATAATATTGCAGTATCTGAGACCTGTGAAGCCACTCACTGTTAAGTTTTTCATAATGACCTTGTCCATGGTATTCTCACTGTGCCCAAGTTTCTACAAAGTGTCTGGGACAGGTTGTAAACATTTTTTTACACTTGTGAGTGTTATTGGGTTGTACAAGTAACAAGGCAATAAAGGACCCAGTCAGTTCATCAAGAATTTCCATGGAACTGGCATTCCTCCTCAGCAGAAAGGTGAATTCTGTCCAAATACTTCTGAGGAAAAAGAAATTATGTTCAAGTCAAATTTTTTCACAGCTAGTTCATACCCTGCTGAGTTAGGTGGCAGTGATTCATAGGTTGCTGGTGGTGTATGACAGTAAAGTCTATTACAGCACTCAGTAGTGAGATAAATGCAAATAATGATGATGATAGAATTCGTGGATGACTTTTTATCAAAGAACCTCTATACATTTTGCAAATGTTTTGTCACAACTTAAGATGAATTGGCTGCATATTGACAAGCCATAATAAAAGGGAGGGGACACAGGAGGTTGGCAGCATGCCACAAAAGAGTCTGCAGCTTTTTGGACTTCTAGCCCTCATTTCCAAAGTTTCTATCCAGCACTATGACAGCTGAAGGGAAACTTCCTGTATCTTCTGGCCTGAGGCAGTATTACTGGCTGATTGTACAACAGGGTCTGCCCTTAGCCTTATTGCTCAAAGGATGGATGGAAAATGAGATTTTAAATGCTTGTAAAATATTCTAATGCCTCAATACCTTTGTTAAAAGAAAGTTGTGTATAGGTGTGTAAGCGATTGTGCACATACCCTGATGTGAAGTCATGCATGGGATTTTTGGTTTTATTCTAGGGTAATTAATAATTATTCAAAGAACAGAACCCTCTTGAAAGAATCCATTCAGAGTTAGTTATTCTGATTAAACAGAACTCATAGAAGTCTTTTAGAACTAACAACAGAAATTTAAAGTCAATAATAGGCATAACAGAAAGTTGGTAACAGAAACAAAATGTTAACTGAGGACTGTAATCTAGCAAATAAACTGACTAAATCATCAGTCCCTGAGCTTGTCAAGCAGCAGGTTTGAAGTCACATCTGATATTTTACTGTTAAAATTTACACATATTTTGCCCATGTAAAGAAAACTTGATATATGTAAAATTAAGTATTTCCATGGAAATCCACTTAAATGTCACCACGGGTATCAGATCAGTGTCTCAACGTTCACAGGAAAATCTATGCTGCTAAGAATCTTCTTCTTACCTAGCCATGGATAACACTAAACAATTTTCAGTCTAATACGTCTTTCTATTAACCTCTCCTCTTCACCCATCACTTTGACCTGCAATACTTGGCCTGTGACTCAGAAGACGAGTGTTATGTTGAGAGAGTGTGGGAAGTGTGCTTCAGTGGTGTATTCCTGCATTTCAAATTTCAAAAATCTATTATATGTCCCAATTGCCAGTAGAGTTTGCTACTGCTTTAAATCTTAGTTCTTGATGAGCTCAGAAGTGTTGGCTGATGTGGGACTGACGTTCCTGATGGAAAGAACAACAGAGCTGTGGGAAGGCCAGTTCTGGGCTGCTGCCAGAAACAATATAGCCACATTACTGCTGCACTCTGTACAGATTAATTAGCTCTGTCAAGAAGCAAGTGTCACACTGTGCTAACATGGCTACCTTTGCTCTGCAGCTTAAACTAACTCATTTAGACCTGATTTAGGTACCTTTAGATAAGTGTGCTTTCTTTATCTTTGGACTACATCAAGGTAAAATGACTCATTCTACAGTACTAATAATTTCTGGCAAGTTATGGTCAGAGTTAATCAGTGACACATAGCAGATGCTTTGTGATGGTATCATCTTGCTCTTACTTGTATCCACCTGTTCAGCAGAAAACAGCTGACCTGTAAAGTCATCTCCCAGCTCTGCAGATGCACATATGGAGCATTGCTACTCAATTCTCAACTCCAACAGTGGTGTAACTTTTTCAGTCTCAGGAGCTACAAAAAGCAGGATAGCTACTAAGTCATTAATCCAAACAAGATCTCTCTGTTCAGGGCCTGCTCTGTTGTCCCTGGGGACATGCATTCTTGTGTATATACTTGTCAACTTGCACAGTAAATGGGGAGTATTGAGTCAGTTTGTTGTTTCTTGAATTGTCTTGTTTCTATTACTAGGAGGACCATTACAGCCATTTAAATATTTGGGTTCAGAACTAAGCTGATTTTGGGCACAATCACTGTGGAATCCAGGGTTTCTCTGCAGTGCTCACATGACGAAGCTTATTAAGTATTTCTTTGTATTGCTGTACATATACCAAGCCCGTACATATAATCCTGATACAAGGACCAAATGTGATGCTGTGCCAGAAAAAGCCAGTAATATCTGTAAAGGAGAGAAAGAGCACCTCACTTGGCAAGTCACAGTTAAGCATGAACTCTGATGGTACAATGGTAACTTCTAATTGGATGTTATGAGGTAAATGCCTAAGGGGAGCTGCCCTCACCAAACAAGTAAGTCAAGAGGCCAATCCTTGTTGGCAGGGAAGTTTTAAGTATCAGTATTCATGTGAAACAGCCGTAGGGAAATGAATCATACAACTGAAGGTTGCTTGAAAATGTCCTGTTACTGGGTGCGCTACTCTGAGTTTGTGTGCAGCACAGTGAGCAAATTTCATTTCAAGTTACCAAGTTACTGGAGTAAGAGGATATTTTTGAATAATTATCGCTGTATAATGACCTAGATGACAATGGGTAAGTTAAAAATAAGAAATGCCTTTTTGGATTTAAGGGAAATGAGAGTGACCTTCCTCTGGGAATCAGGAAAAAAATTGAATGTGAGGAAGAGAATGTCCAATTTTAGACCTGACTATCCTCTCCTCTTGCAGCCTTGCACAGTCAGTAACATGTTTTCAAAGGAATGTGAAGTGTTATCATTCAGATTTTGTAAGGCTACTACTCATGCCCTGACTCCCCTGGTGTAAGTCCCCCCAGGTCAACATAACAGAGATTCCAGTTTTGACTTTTCTGGCTCTATATTTCTTTTAATATCTCCATTTTAGGAGAGAAGATGGAGCAGCCATCTTCTGCATCTTCTGGCAAACTGACCACAGTTTCACAGCTGACAAGTGTTGCATGATGGAGAACTGGATTCATGGTGTCTCCATAACACTATTTTCAGAGATTGTTTGAAATATTTGCAAGGAAAACCGCTTATGAATTGGAAAGTATAAATGACAGTTCCCAGGATTTTTTATGTTCTCTCTGTCTCAATGAATGATACTGAAAGATACCATTTTCCCAGACAAATTACGTTAGAAATACCGTGAGAGAAGTGTCAGAGAAGTAGGAATATGTGAAGTTACAAAGACTCATGATTTTTCTTCTCGTAACCTCACAACTCTCTGTGCATCCAGAGAAAGTGAGAGAGACTGAGCCAGCAAGAGGCTCTCTGGGCTCCCTGATTGTTCCTGTGTAGCGACAGTTCAAACACACTCCCTGGTCTGCAGACTGATGAGGGAAGTGAATTTTCTTCTATAAATTATATCATTGGAACTTCTGATTGATTATACATTGGAACATTTAATTGCAGTAATTTTTTATATGAAAATATCTGCAGCTAATGTGGTTACCCAAAACAGCAGATTTCATTTGTCACTTCCTTGCTTTCTGTTCACAGGAATGGACATCCCACTGAAATATGTCTATGATCTTGAGTGCATTAAGATAAACATTCATCTGGGTATTGGAATAATATAGGTTTTTTCTTCTGTCGCTTGCTGAAAGTTGGTTTTATATCACAAACTGAGGCTTGAGGGTGCTGCTGTGACTTTATCTTTTGTGAAGTCTCCAGTAGAGCTGATATCACATAGTCTGGTAAACTAGAGAATATTTACCAAAAATAGAAACTGGGGGTGAAAATGTAGTGCCTTTGAAGATTTTGGTGTGTTTTGCCTCTGGCATTACTTCTGTAGGGGTGAGAGGTCCCCACCATGCTGGGAAAATTGAACAGTTTTCAAATAACCACAGAACGAAATAGTAATAAAAAATAGAGGATTAACCTACTTCAAAAGGATTTGCATCAGTGACCCTGAAGAATAGTTCCTAAAGCTTTTAAAATGCTCCATTAATTTAAAAAAAAATTGTTAAAAAATATTGTTAAAATCTGCAAGCTATAAATGTATACCTTTCCTGAGCTATCTCTTCAGCTTTCACAGTAGCTCAATTCCCTTCTTTGTTTTTTTAAACTGTGTTTCTATTTTCTGGTTTTCAAAGGGAATTCCCCACCCAGTCTTTGTTGTTTATGGAGATTGATCATGTTTATTCTTTGTACTTAGTTTAATGACACCAGCATGCTTAACCTGTGAATTTAGGCTATTTTGGCTGGGTGATAATTTGGCTGAAATTGTCATTAAGGTTTCAGAGTGGATGTAGGACAGCGAATTGGCACGGCTCTGCTGAAAGCTGAGGCTGCCACTAAGGCACAGGAAGAGGAGTTTCATAGTTCACATTTCCTCCTCCTGTAGCTTTGTGCATGGAAATGTTGGCTTTACCCAATTGCAGTCCCTTACATTTCCATTTCTGGGGTTGTGCCATGCCTTCTTCAAGACATATCTAAATCTTTTGTCCATGCATACTTTAAACTGGATAATTCCATTTCATCTCTTACTTCCTATGTGCCCATCAAGTGCAGCTGTTCTGTAATGAGGCCTGAAGTGATATACATGGGAACTGTGTCCTTCAAGGGATGAATTTAAAATTCATTGTCATCTCAGGAAAGCTTCGAGCTCAGCCAGGGTCACATCTGACACCTTCAGGAACCTGCCACATCCCTGTCTGACTGTGAGCCTGTGATGTGATTTGTTTGATTATCATAAGCGAGAGAGAAGGCCACTGAGAGAAAAGACTTCTCTTATATTGTGAACAGGCTGCATTGAACCTAAAATATCTGACAGTCCAACAGTTATTTGAGTATTAAAACAATCTCAGCCATGCTAATGCCTATGCATATTTATTCACTAACTTTAAAGTGGCCTGGTTTTCACCCAATGTCTGCCAAGGACCTTTTAAACTAACATTGCATCTGTCCCATGCAGTGCAGGGTCAAGCATGCCTGTCCCATACAGGCCGTGGGAAAGACATACTGTGATAATTCCTCTGCAATTCATTGATTTCCTACAGAAAAAACAATTTTCCCTGAATCCATATGGTTGGCAAAATACATTGTTAGCAGAATTACTGTATACAGTGGCTGTGACAACACATACTACAAGTTGTCATTTGTAATCATCACTGTTCCAATTGACTGCTCCTGGCTCATCTGTTGATAGAGGGTACGGAAAAAAAATATTCCATGCTGTTTTGCTTTAACCTCAAAAGGACAGGATGGTACCACCAAGCAAGTACAGGAGTTCGACTCCTTTTCTACTGTAAGCAATATTTTTAAAGTTTAAAACCAACTAATGTATGAGTGAGAAAAAATCCATGCAGAATTATAAAACAGAAAAAGAACTGAAAACCAATATCTCTTCAAGGAATGTGGAGAGGTGACATTTATCTACAAACTAATAGATTCCAAAATTAGTACTGCACGTTGAATTTTTAATATCTAATAAGAGATTTGTCCTGAATAGATATTTTCATGTATTGCCTTCAGAAAAGAAGGTTATGGGTGAAAGAAATGGCCATCCACTGCTAGCATCTGCTCTCCTTTTACATATCCCTTCCTTTTCTTTGAACAGAACCTCTCTCCTGCTGCTTCATCACAGTCCAACAGAAGGTATTCTCTTTAGCAAGAGCTAGACAGTTTACCTGTCACAGCAGAGGGAAGCATCACCACCTAAGGACAAATACTGTAATAGTGCCCTTTTCTTTTCCTGGTCATGGGTACCAGAGATAATGGGGGCTGCAGAATGTGGCATGGGGTCTATGTGATATTGGGTACCCTCCCATGGTCAAGTCAGTCCTTAAACCACACAGGTGTATCCTATTCCTGTAATAGACATAAAGTAGGCCATTTTCCCTAAATAAAATTATGGGAAGAGATTAAGTATTATATAATAAACATACATAAAATATTTCTTTTCAGTGCTGTTTACTAGTTTGCAGATAATTCCAAATCCAATTCATATCTTAGCTCTTTTATATCTTGCAGTGTAAACATATTTATCAAAATAAATGCATTTATGCTGCAAGGCCATGTTTATAGCAGTGTATAACTTCACTAAATTTAATGTGTTTGGGCACACATTTGTCATGTTGAATGTTTGACTCAGGAAATTATTTTTTTAATGGTTTGGTCGTTTCTAAAAATGAAGTTAAGGAAAAATATTGTTTCTTCTTTGCATCTGACAAAAAGATCACTGGACTTTCTTCAGAAGTTTGAATTCTGTCAATCATTTTAACTATTTAGGATACTTGTTATGGTAGTAGATAGATGTGTTTACAGTTTTTGAAAAAAAAAAATCATCTTGGTTTTTCTGGTTTCCAAGATTCTAAAAAGAGTTGGATTTCTTACATGCCAAGAAGAGTACAGGACAATGGGCCAGTGGGTTGTTTTGAATACTGCCCTTGGATTGAGCACACTTTAAGCTCATATAACTCCTGCATGGTGACTGGATAGGATGTATGGCATCCCTAGAGCAGAGCAGAATTTTTTTATTATTATATTTCAAAACCAGTTCTAAAATACTGTGAGCACAGTACAGTCTGTAGAGGAAAATAATAATTCTCATTCAGTGCATTTAAGATCAGCAGTGCTCACCTACCCAATGATGAAGACCAAAAGAGAAGGGCAGAGTTTCCCCACTGCTGTGCAAACAAGCACAACCCATGTGGGGAAGGCCCAGCATTCCTTTATTTCTTGTATGAAGCAGACCTTTGAGAAGATCACAGTCTTTGATCAGGTCACTCAGCACCATATCGTAAAGCCTGTGAATAAATTAGCAAAATGCTCAAATTGCCTTTTGTTGCATTGCTTGACTGTACAGCCTTACCTTTACAGCCTTACAGAAATGATTTTTTTTTTTACCATTATTTCTGTATGAGTGTAATGTAAATAGGAAAATGTTCCATTTTTTGGATACATTGAAATATTACATGCCACCATGTTTAATTTGCATGAGTCATCATTTTTCAGGAAAATCAAAGAATAAATATGTTTTTCTGATAACACATATTTGTGCGTTTCCTTTATATTTAGGTCTTTATCATTTCCCCAGAATTGAGTTTTCTCTGTAATTCTGAAAGCCTTTATGGCAGAGAAAAAAATCCTTTTGTTACATAAGAAGTAAGGAACTTTTTCAGAGATAAGAATAGATAAATCTTCAGGTTATTTATATTGATAACCACTGCACAAGTACTTTGCAGCTAAAAGTTGAAATAAAACCTCTGAAAATTGGATGATGGTAGGTAGGAAGACAACTCTGCACAGCTCTGCAAGTGCCTATATTGCTGTAAATGAAAGCAATTGTGGTGTTTCAGGACTTGGTGAGAAGACTGAAATTTTATTATTTGATCCCAGAGTGCCAAGTGTTGACATGTTTCCGCAGGCACTCCAAATTCTTCCACTGACTTTGGTGGTGTTGCTCCACATTCACACCAATGTGGTCTGAGGTCTCATTCCCTGACACTGAAGCCAATGAAAAAGACACTGACAGCAACCTGGATGTCACACTCAGGACAAGGCAGGCTCCTTGTCTTTGTAGGAAAATGTGCAAAAAGACCCATATCTTTGAGGCTAAGTGTGAATGTGGCAGACTTGAATGAAAATCTTTCAGTATCTTTTTTCATTGTCCTATGATAGCTTTTTTTTTTTTTTTTTTTTTTTTTTGTTCCCTACTGGGAAGAAAAAAGTGGAAACCTNACTGAAGCAGAAAATGGAGTAGCTTCTTGTGGCTAAATCAGATTCTGCCTCTGTCTATCAGTCTCGCTGTAGGAAATTCAAGGTACAGAAATGCTATGGGTTTGCATATTTTATAATTTTAGACCTTTTTTTTCTGGTAACAGAGGTAAGAAAAAAACTACATCTGCCACAAGAACAGCCCAAAATCTATCATGAGACTTATCAAATGCAGGCTTTGTGGAGTCTTCATGCTGGTTTGTGTAACACAGATCTGTATGCAGATAAGTGATATACCATATGACATAAGTTGATCTATGCTAACTGCTACAGAAAAGTAGGCATATTTAAGGTGTAGAATTAGTACAGCATGCAGGCCAAGCCATAATAAATAAGAAGCAGAACTGCAATAATGCCGTAGCAATGCCTCAGGAACTCACTGGCATAGATGGGCTTAGACGTAAATTACTCCAACAGTTAATTTACAGAGCACTGAAAATAGGTTGATTAAGTAGAGGCCATGCTTTTGAAATTAGTATACAGATAAAATTAGTGTAACAGTGTATTTGAGAAGTTATAAATGCAATGTTTTAGGAAGCAAAAACCCTGTGACCCAGGCTTCCCTGCACTGTAGTTGCTTGGTTTGTGATTTCAGTTTAATCAGTTAAAGATGAAAGTTAAAAGTCACAAAGAGACAACTGCAACTGGTCTGCATCTTTGCCTTCTGTTTCCCTCTGATTGTAGTGGTCATCTTAATAAACGAGTGCTATTATCTCTGTAGGAAAGATTGTTGTGAGCCTGTGAGCCTCAGTATCAGTTATCTGAGAGTGACTAATTTGAGAGTTGAGCTGTTCCACATTATAATTCACTGGAATCAGGCAAAATTAATCACCCACCAGTATGCTTTGTTCTGTTCTCTGTTCTACCAGAGAAAAAAAGGCAAGCAGGAAATTTAACAAATACATTTTCTGCACTTTTTAATAATATCGAAAAGCATTGTCACTCTCATTGTTGGTCTTATGGTGCCTGGTACTGATGGGTTCAGTTTTGCACATCAGCAAAATTTGTGGGGAATGAATTCTCTTTCTTCTGTTAATTTCACTGAGGGAGAGAGTTACACATATTTGGGATGTGTTTCTGTTAATCTGAGCAGGAAGTGGATAATACCAAATCTATTGTTCCCTGTGAATAAAGCCAGGTAAATAAGTAATACTTGTGGTTTTAATCATGCTTAAAGAATTCAGGGGAAGAGGGAAGGTATGCCTCAGGAAAAAGTAGAGAAATTTTCAAAGCACTGTACTGACAAGGTGGTTGAATTATTAGTGAAATAATTATTAGTAGCCACTTTTGGAAAGGATTGAGAATCACTTTTCAGGGTCAAAATCTGCAGCAACTTTTGTTGTTAGATCATCAGATTACTGGACTCATGCCAGTACTGCAGGAATGTGGCCAACTAAAAATCACACGGCAATCAGATGTTGACACTTGGCACAAGGAAATGGCAGTGCTGGGCAGGCAGTGCTGGCAGCTACAGTGGAAAGATGCAAATGTGCCTTTCAAGCACATGGAGGGCTGCAGATAAATAAACATAACACACCTTCTCTTAGAGAAATTCTTACAAAGAGAAGGGATCCACTGTTCTAGGTGCTGTGTGAAGGCAGAGCTGAAAGACTAGGCTCTGAGTAAAATGAGGCTGTACAGACTGAGCAGGTAATTATGCAGAATTAGCCATAGAGGGGCTGTATTCTCTTCTCTTGCAGCTAGTAAATTTAAGATTTGTGCTAATCATGGAAAAAGCTATTGAACAAAATACAAATTCTGGTTTCTGTTACATTAGTGCAAATATGCAGTAACTTGGTCACTATTTAATGTGTTTGGCCCAGGAGTGTTTCTGAAGGGCTGGTTAGGGCATGCACATTCCTTCTGATCTCATTCCAGCCACAAGCAGGGATGTGTGGTGAGTCTGTTTCCATAGAATAGAAATATGTATGTATATGCCAGAAAGGACCATGGTCCACTCACAGTCATCTCCTGATCTGGACAGCTGGGGATGAGGATCTCACAGGACTTGGGAACACAACACACAGTGATGCCTTTGCAACACACAGTGATGCCTAGCATCACCAAGGACTCTATCATTGCCAGCTTTTCCTATTAGGACAATGTGAACTCCTATTAGGATAATGTGAAGTCAACAGTTTACTGAGATCCTTCTGAGGATTTAAATAGCATGATCAGTTTGATTGCAAGAATTCTCATGATATTTCCTCTCTGTAAAACCATTTTACTCTTCTTTGACTTAACCACCAGTGCCTTAGGTTAAGCCTCTGTAGTATGAATTTTACAGAAAAATGTACTATATTATAGAGTTGAGATAGAGGGTTAAAAACCCCCCAAAATACCACCTGATCCTCATCTTGGTGTTAGTAAATATCATCTGGTCTAAGTAAATTAAGAGCTCTCTGAACTCTGTAAATCTCTGTTTTACAACAGCTGAAAACTTGGATTTATGCAGCTTTTTATAATGACAAACTTAGATCACTTTCTCACAATAATTTTTTATATCCTCCCTCAGATACCTGCTTTTGACAAAACTGCATTTTCTTAGGTTTTTTTTCATTTTTGTCTATTGCATTTTTACTCATCATGGTTCACTGTGCTGTCATGCCTCCCACACTGTGTTAAACTGATGAATTAGATTGTGTTTCACCTTCTTGTTCTTTTCCTTTTAAGTGGTCTCTGCTAATCCTTTCTAGTCATGGCTGTTGCCTTTGAGACACCCACTTTTGCTGTATATTTCCTTTTGGCTTAGTTTGCAGTTCCTTCACGGGACACTCTTGCTTTTCAAGTAGGGCAAGCACGACACCTACAACAGGTTACAACAATGTCCTGACTTTGGTTTTCTGCCTGATTTGGTTGTGAGTTGGCTTTGTACCAACAGACAGGGATCACATCACCCACTGTCAGTGGGAGCTATGCAATACTTGAGTTTTTAGCTCTTGTACCTGGCAATGTATCAAGGAGAGTTAAGTAAGATTCTCTCAGTGACTCTGATCTGAATTTGTAATTGTTTATGTCTAAAACTCTAATGGCTCAATTAAACTTAGACTACATTATTCCATCTTTCATGGGCTTGCTGTTTCATTAGCTTGGCTGCTATTTAGCCAGCATGTTACCCAACTTCTGCTTCATATTAAATTACAAGTGCTTTTCCCAGGTTGGCTTCTATCTGCAAGGCTGCAATGTCACTGAACCTTTGAATTTATTTTGTCTTCCTGACCTCACTGGCTGTGTTTGGGGATTTTTATTCTTCCTCTTTCACATATTCATAGTGGTACAAAACCTCAGTATATCCTTTCTGCTGACCTCATCAGCTCATACTATTATGGCATGTTAAACATTTTCAAGTTTCTAGATTTTATAACATTTCCCAAACTATTAAATGGACTGTTTCTAGGTATTTGCTTCTCAGTATTTTTACATCTCTAGGAGGCATAGTTTGGGCAATATTAATGTATTTTACTACCAATAAATTTTTTTAATCCTAATAATTAGAGTAAATGTTTAAATAGTAATGCCACCAGTTGGGATCCTGTTATTTAATTTTCATAGATTGGGTGTAAAAATATCTGTAACTATAGATGTGTCTTTATATTTTAATTTTTTTATAAAAGAAAAATCTACAATAGTATCAGTCCAAACTTAAAATAAACACCTAATAATTTCTAGTTTCTAGTGAAGATCTCCATCTCTAGCCATCCACTCTTCTATTGCTGTCATCCAAAAATACTCACTACTTTTGAGTCAATATCACCTTCCTGGAAACATAAATTTCTGTGAATATATGCATAAATATTGACATAAAGACTGGTCTAAAAGAACATTTGTACAATAAGTACTTGAATAGAAGCAAAAGCAAAGGGTGCTTGAGAAGAACAGTTGTTATATTTATTCCTTCAATAGATTTTATGCATTTATTCCCTCACATTAATTCCATTTTGATACATCTGAAAGTTGTCTAAGAATCAAATGTGTCCTGTCAGTCACTGTTCCTATGGTTCAACTTGCTATTTCTGTCACCTTTTGAAGTTGGCCTTTGTAATAGAATCATACCTACTGTTAGTCTTTTTTCTCCTTTCAAAAAGACTAACAAAAATAATTCAGTCTGGTTTGTCAAAACCTTGGAAAGCCTCATTGAAACTTCTTACAAAGTACTTCACAACTTGGTATGGAGAAGGATTACAAAACAGCTTTGGATTTTTTTCTGCATTTTTGCATTTTATCTGAAAGGAACTGTTCTGGTGCTCTGTGCAGTCTTTGAGGGAGCAAAAATTATTGACTTGAATTGAGCTTTCGGTCATATGAAATAATTTATCTAGTGGAGAACCAAAATGATCTTCCATAGTCCAGCAGATAGCTATAACTGCACTACAGTTGCAGCAAAAGGATATCTTAATTAATTTTTTTCTGTTTTAAGATACTTTGTCAAGCACAGCTCTGTTTTTTGAAATAAAATACTTAAGTGCCTTTTTTCTAGTAGATGCTCCACTCAGGTAAGGGGAGAAACCTCTGAATGAAAGGTCAAAAAGCAGAGAAATTTAAAACAAGGCTGTTTAGACACAGATGCTTGTCCAGTTCTAATCATTGGTACATTTTTTTATGCTATCATTGCCCATCTCAGCAACAGAGAAGGTGGCTTTTGTGCCTCCTTCTGAGATGTCCAGTTCATGTGAGGGTGGGACTCCAGTTCCCTGTCTGCCATTCAATGCTGGGAACAGCATTGAACACTGAACCTTTTAGGTGCAGGAACGTTTCTTTGGATCTCCTCTAACACTTGTTTGAACTGGAGATTCTTTAGGTTGGTGTTATTCAATGTGGAAATCTGGTCAGTTTTTATTGATTTGTTGCTGCAATAAGTGCTGGAACTACCAGTGATTTTTGAGCATTTGCTGAAAGAGTCAGGAACAAAGTTACCTAGGTGCTGGAGTCAAAAAACGGAAGATGGTATGGAAAAGGAGAAGATAAAGTTTCCAGTCAAAAACTTTAAAGCATTAAGGTTAGGGTCTGTCATTCAATGGAAGGGTTGTATAATATTAGATTTAGGTTAAAAAAGATTTTTCTTTGTTTGCCTCAGGTCAAAACAAACCAAGAACACCCTAGAATACAAATACATTCTATTTTTATATAACATGAAGTGGACTAGAAACAGGAAATCCATTAAATCAGTTGTGTTTTGAATTCTACAATGAATGGAAAAAAATTACACATCACCACAAGACAAAGGAATGGAAAGGAAAGTTAAGGTTTGATAAGCTGCTAAAGAAAACACAACTTTTTATGTCCACGTTATATATAAGCTTTCAGATGCTTCATAGCTTTTTTTGCTGTAACTAAAACTCATAATTTTGTAGGAAATTATGTAGCAGGACTGAGAGGACTGTAATATTGGAAAGGCTTTATTAACATTTGTGAGAAATAAAAGATGTCTGTTAATGCAAAAGCAACACCCATTTGAGGAATTTAAAAATAATATGAAAAAATTCAGTTTATATTCACTGTATCGATGATTTAATTTAATTTAAAGAATTTCTAATGATTTTTTTTTCTAATGTAATTAGAACTGCTGGATAATAACTGTGTTATTGTGATTACCCTAAAAACAAAACAAAACAAAACAAAACAAAACAAAACAAAACAAAAAAAAAAAAAGGAAAAACAAATACCATTGCTTGGAAAATACCTTGATTTAGTTTTCTTGCTTTTCACAGGTTTTGAACCAACAGATTTTCCCAGGAGTGGTGTGTTTGAGAGTTTAAAAGCCTTTTCAAGCTGTTCCAGAATGGTGAAAATGCTGAATCTCTTAGGCCTGGAGTGATGTTCACCCGTGTCTTCACTCCAGGTGATGATGAGACACAGACCTGCACAAGCCCTTCTGCAAACTTTTTGTTTTGGGTTTCTGTAGAAGGAAAGTCAGGTGTCTGCTTCCCTTGTATTCTCTAATAGGTGGCTGACCTGAAGTATTAAAAGAGCAGGAGTCTGGGGTAAGTAGCTCTCCATACCCCACCATGCCCCACAGAATGACAGCCCATGAACTTTTGTATATATATATTACTTGTATATAAGGAAACCACAGCATATAACCCAAATCCAACAATTAGGTGTAAAAATTGAGACCTCTTCATGTTATATGATGTGTTAACACCAAATATAGGTTTTTTGTTAGTATGAATTTCACTTTGTGTCATTAACAGTCTTCCTCAGCAAATGGTTTATTACTATTCACCTTGAAAGTGTGCCTTTATTTCCAAAAAGCTACATATAAATGTGTATTTGTAGATGGCAACCACAATCAAAACTTTCTTTGCTGATACCTTATCAGCATTTTAATGATGGATTATGATTTTCTTAGCCAGAAATAATAATGTTAACATCCTGAAAATGAAATTGCTTTTGCCAGTAGCTCAGGAAATGAAGGGAAAAGAGCTTTGTTGACTATATGTTCTCATGGGCTGGAAAGATCCTATCATGATATGCTATGATAAAAATCTGCAACATATTTAGCCCAATTTTAGAGAACTATAATCAGAAAGCAGATAACTGTAGAACTGAATAGAAGTAAACAGAAGTAAAACAAATCAGCTGTATTTGAGAGAGACTGAGTTTTTTACTGATGCTAGATTAACTTGTTAATATGTTCCCTCTGATGTATGGCACTTGGTTCAGCTTGAGTACAAGTGATGTGAACCAGGGTTCAAAGAGCAATGGACTTGAGTTCCACAACTGCATCTGCTTTTTCTTTGCAGCCAGAGATGGCCAAAATTTTCTGATCACATCTGTACATACACACACAGACACAAACACACACACACACTTCTCCCTCTATATCTGTGTGTATATAAAGGTTCTTTTCCCACTTCAGAACTTTTCACTATTTAAAAAAAAATATGTATATAAGTTTTATAATATTTATATTTTTTTCTTTTTCTTGTCTCCAAATAGCAAATGCCTCAAAAGAAAATATTTCTGGCTAGGATATATCAGAAGTTTCATGTGAGTCTATTTCTGTCTACAATATATCTTTGAGAACTAGATACATTTTTCTTGTCATCTGAAATTCTAGATGTCCTATTTTCCACTTTTTTCTTTTTTTCTGAAGCAGAATTTACATGCAAAAATCAGTATTTTGTTCAAAGTCTGTTTTGAGCTTCTTTACTTGTGACTAGCAGCTGATCAAATATAGCTGCCAAGTCAAACAATAGACCACTGGTTTTCTCACTCTCCTACTGTTTTGCTGGATCTGAAAGCATCTTGGGAATGCTCTGGCCTTTGCTCAGAAGTTTGTAACCTGGTAGCAGAGGCTAAATAGATTTGGATGGCCTGCGGGTGCACAGGGCTCTGAACACAGGACTGCAACTTTTCCAGCAGTGAGCAATTACGCCTGACAAGAGACCCACCTTGGCTCTTTCAGCCTTGTGGTGTCCGTGTCTGGCAGTTGGGTGTTGTTGGGGCAGGTTAGCCCTGCTCAGAACAGGTCTGGGTGTCTGTGGCAACCTGGGTGTGAAGAGACTGTGTGGGCTGCAAACAGCTTTAGTCTCCCACATGTTCATCACCCTTTAGGTGGTGACAACTTTTGTTGAAGTCAGTAGTAAATGTGTAGATCTGTGAAAGTTTACAGAGCAAATCTAGTTCATTTGTAAAACAGGTAATCTGTGTACTCTTGTATTCAGTATCTTAATTTCCCTCAAGGAGCAAAGTAACAAAAGTCTATTTAAGACCTCCCTTGGTAGCTGCTTGAAGTCTGCCAATTCCATTGGTGTTACAGCCAGAGCCACTGCACGTAGCAAGGTGAAAATGTTACAGCCGGGGTAAGTCACGGCTCTGGGATGCTCTGCAAAATCTGAATCTACATTTGCAATTGAAGCTTTCAAGGCTGGATTGCTGAGGAACTTTCCATGCTGACTATCACATCCTTAAGAGGTTTTGTCTTGCTTTAGAAATAAACTTTCTTTAGGAAAAGGACTTGCATAAGCTGAAGAGGCAGCAGCAACTCTGCATGGGAAATGTTACATTTTGAAGGTTTAAGAGACTGGGGAATATGCTGTCACACTCCTGTGTTATAAAGCCCTGGGGTTGTGGTTACAAATAGACACCTGCTGTCATTTTGGAACAACAGTTGGTGTCAGGCCCGTCATTCCATAATCTACCCCATCCTCCTCAGTTTTTCAGTTCTACCTTCCTCAAATACCATAATAACAGAAGTTCTCAGCCCCTGTGCAGGGTACTCTCGTCCACTACATTGCTCAGAAGGAGCTGGTTTTCATTTCCTTGCATTCCTCCTTTCCTCTTGTTCTCAGGTCATGTCAAGCTGCTCACTCCTAGATTGCAATCCACCTCTCTGGTGCCAATTTCCTTTGCCCACTTGTATTTTCAAGCATGAACATATTCTAGGACAAACCCCCCCACCTTCTTGAGCATTGACAAAAATGCCTCCTTATTGTCTCTCAGATCACTTCTTCACCACTCTGTGCTCATCAAGGAAAACTGTGATACTTAAAAGCTTGTGAGCAATTGGCTAAGCATGGACTGCTTATCAATTTAACCACCATTATCTCCACGCTTCCTGGAACCTGGTCATCTGGCCCCATCTTATCTGCTTCATTTTCTTATGACTATCAGCCCCTATGCACAGGACACAATGTTCTGTTCTTGTACAGGGTGAAAGAGAGCTCAGAAGAAATGTTGCAGAACTAGGCCTACACTAGATTATGATTATTTAAGTAATAAGTACAGGAATGAACTTACTTATTCTAGCCCATATTTTATACCTTTCTATGAGTGCTGGGTCAAGAGATTGAGTGGTTGGGAGGGGTTTTTAGAGACATGGGACATAAAAATGTGCTGGTAAAATTGATCAAGTAGTGTGTTTGATGCAAAGTGTGAATTTCCTTCCTGCACTCGTGTACAGGATAAACCTGTGGCTCTGATATTTCAGTGTAATTTACAGCCTTCTGGGAGATCTTCCATTACATACTTGATGATGTAATATTTTCTCACCCTGTGGCATGTAAACAAAGGAATGAAATGTTTGTGATCCTCATTTTAACACCATTATATATTTACATTGTAGTGGCAAATTTTTGAGATTTCCAACTTAGATTTAGATCCTGAACATTAACAGTAACAAAATCTCCTCCTCTGGTAAGATTAACATTCAGTAGAAAAAAGATATAAAAGGGTTATGGAATGGTCTGCTAATGCTCAGACCTCTTGAAAGATGCAAAGTATGGGTGGGGAGTTACTGATTCTGAGCCCCTGAAACTCCTGGCTGATGCTGTAAGCACTACCTTGCCCCTTTGACTGCCATCCAGAGAGATTTGGTCTGATACTTAATAGGAATTTCCTGTGTTCCAAAGTGTTCTGTTTTCAAAGTGAAAACAGATAATTTTAAGTGCTTATCACTGTGAACTATACTGCAAATGTGAAATACATTTCCATGAGTAGTATAATCAGTGACTTCTGTTTTGAGTCAGATATAGTTGTGGATGAAAATATTGATTATAGAGTTGAACAAAAGATTTCTGTAATTCAGCAGGAATTACATGTGATAGTGTTGATGCCTAAACAGGTGACACAGTTTATTTTCTGAAGCTCCTGGCAAGCATGGATGACTGTTTGGCACAGGGCAGGGTGTGGGCCCTGCTGTGCTGTGTCCCTGGGAGGAGAGGTGTCACAGGCAGCACCAGCCCTGCCCTTTTCCTGGAGGGAGCTGCTCCCAAAGCACTGTTGAGTGGAGCTGGGAAGCAGCTCCTGAACCAACACAGTTGGCACCCAGCACTGCATCCACCAAGGCAGTTCAGCTGTTCCTGATACCCTGCTCAGCTTCTCTCCTGAAGCACTCACACTGCTGGGCAGCCTCAGCCCTGGTCCAGCTGTGCTTCCTTGCTCCACTGTGACAGCTCTGCAGTGATGAATGTACCTCTGTTTCATTTTACAGTCTGCATTCAGACTTAGACAGAAAATTCAACAAATACCTGAAATATGTTACCCAGCTGGAAAAATGGGATAGACCTTGGTTTAGGTTTGTTCTGGTTTATAATCAGTCTGTCCTGAAATCACATGGCTTTCACATGTTCTTAAAATTCTTATTAAAAAATCTTTTGAAAACACCAGGTATGCTACATGGAATACTATTACTAAA
>VZTR01030512.1:412958-491775 GCA_013400775.1 Chaetops frenatus
AAAAGAAAAAAAAAAAAAAGAAGTATTTTTCTACTATTTGAAACATTGATATGCCCATATCCTGAATATTGTGTGGTCTCTGCATCTCAGAAAAGTCGGTGGAATTAGAGAAAGTACAAAGAAGAACAAAAGTTGAAATGAGTAAGGAGGTAAAGCCATTTCATTACAAGGAGGCATCAAGGAGTCTGCAACTCTTCAGTTCAAGAGAAGACAACAGAATATGACAAAGGTTTGCAATATTCACAAGGTGATGAATAAGGTTTATGTGAACTCTTATTCACCAAGCCCACCAGCTGATTGAGCAGTAAGTGAAGTCAACATAAAGTAAGTTCAAACCAGGATATAAAAAGTACTTTTTTACACAGGGGATACAGGACTTCTTGAAACTTTTGCAGCAAGAGGTTATGAAGACAAATAATATCAGCAGAATCATAAAGAATCAAAGGGAAAGTTGTGGAAATGTGGGAGAAACAGATACCAAACAGAATAGTCAGGGACATGAACTCTAAATCTCACACAGAGATTTTGGATGCTCTATGTCACCAGAAGGAAGGGACTATTACTAATCATAATGAGTCTCCAAAATAGCATCTCTTATTATTTCTGTTAGAGATAGATTACTGTCCTTAATGGGCTAATGTTCTGTGTCAGGATGGCATCTTTTTTGTAAATGTACCACAGTTTGAAGTGAAACTTCTTTCAAAAAATATTCATGATCTTTCTTTTTTTTCTTTCCCTTACTTTCAATAACTGATTCAAAACTCCACTAACAGAACCCGAGCCAAGAATAGGGATATATTTACACATAATCATATAACAAAGAAGAGCTGGAATTTAGATTAATGGAGAAGGAAGGAAGGAAGGAAGAAAGGAAGGAAGGAAGGTAGGTAGGTAGGTAGGTTTTGGCATTTCCTCATTCACTTGCCAGATTACTAATAGAAAAATCAAAAAGGCAAGTAAACTCTCCACTAGCAAGTCCAAGTATATTTTGCGAAAGGCTTAAAAATTATTTCAAAACTAATGAGCCAGTTTAAAAAGTTGTGAGGTTTTAGTGACAGCAAATATGATTATTCTTGTGTCTTGATACTGGGGGTGTTGAATCCAGTCAAATTATGTCTTTAAACTTTTTCACAATCCTTGCAGCATTGGACACTTCATTTTAAAGGAAAATGAAGCTTTTCATTGCTCCAGGAAGTGGGTCTATGAACATGTAAAAGCCCTAGGGATGTGGTAGCAAAGATATCTTCTACATGCACCCCAAAAGAGTAATAGGTGTCCCAGGAAGGCCTTCTTCCAGCCAGCCAGTGAGGAGATGTGAGTTTTTAAACATGATTAGCTCTGTTAATAACCTATCCATAGACCTGCAGGACAGCAGAAGCAACAGAGGCTGCACAGCCTGAATTTCTAGGTAGCCTTTGTCAGAGGATAACATGCTAATACTTCATGCTTTAATGCAAACCTGCACAGACTCTCACAGCCTGTGAATAATTGCATATACAAACCTTTAAACTCTTATCTGTATTTTTTTGTTTCCTTACATGCACACATATGCCCAATTCCCATGTTTTATACTGCTTCTGTGCACAGTTTTCTTACATCTTGTGAGTGATTTTATCTGTAGGCAAAAAGAGCAGGAAATGAGTTTTGAAATAGGGCAGACCGTTATGACCTTCATCAGCACAGGTACAATTACCACCTTTCACAAATATATTAGCAAATGGAATGTTGCAATTTTCTTTTCATCTCACTGATTTCACAGAGATGCCAATGAAGTTACTCATGACCTAACAGAAAACAATCATGACTTTTACTTATTTTCCTACTTGTACCAAATCACGGAATAGGATTTGTACAAAGAAAGCCCTATTTCTTAAAGCAAGCCCATTCCACTCCTCCAGACATGTTTATACATGCATAAAGTCTCCCTAGGGAATTATTTACTACCTTTCTTGCCCTTAATCACACAATCTGCAGATTAAAGGGAAGAATGGTGTCCGGAAGTGCACCTTACTATTCCATGGTGATTAAGTACAATTTCTGTGAAACCTGAAGTTCCCGGAACCAATTAAAGACTAACACCAAAATGAATAGTGTTTACTCCTATCAGTGGGTTCAGGAAGACAAAACAATATCTAGTGTTTATGAAAAATACTTTCAGGAATCCCTGGAAGAAATTAAACTGCTTAATATCTGCTTAAGTTTTCATTCAAATGATAAAAATTTGCAAGATATGTTTTTCTCTGGTTTCTGATGCTTGGATGTTAAAGGGTTTTCACCACTGTGAAACACCTAAAGTGGGAGGAGAATTACAGTTTTTTGTCTTCACACCCTGTAAGGGAGAAGTTGGAGTTACACTTGATTTTTGGTGGAAATATCCTTTGAACACTGATTGCAAATATTGCTGCTTGATAGATATGATCTACAAACTGGACTAACAGATGCTGAGTATTAAAAGTCCCATTGAAGTCAATGATATTTACACATGCTCAAGAATTCAATCTCATGCTTTGGATAGAAATGCTTTTCTTTTAGTATTGATTATTGTGAATAGCTGATAAATGCTTATATTTTATATAACATCACCTCAGTGTTACACTTTCCTCAATCACATTTGGTAAATTAGTTCCATTTGTCAGAAGTACTGTCTTGAGAGAGCATATAAATTAGAGAAAAAAAGAGGAAGGATATAAGCATATTTAAGCATGACTCAGATAACTTGTAATTGAAATGAGAGACTTTTCTAGATAAAAAAATAATTCATTATATTTTTCAATTACTATCACACAAGATGTCTTCCATTCCGGACTACATTCCTGGAAATCTTCTAACTGAAATACCTTAAAAGTGAATGCAAAACTAAGTATATCCATATAAAGAAAGCATATTTGTCTTTAGAGAAACCTGAGAAGTGTGTGGAGAATGGGTATCATTAACCCAGCCTAGTGTTTGACACGGGAGGAAACAAAACAGATGGTACTTGGGGATGGAAGAATGCAATCAAAATAAGAGTTCTGACATAATACAAATGCCAGTGACAGCATCAAGANCAAATTATGTCTTTAAACTTTTTCACAATCCTTGCAGCATTGGACACTTCATTTTAAAGGAAAATGAAGCTTTTCATTGCTCCAGGAAGTGGGTCTATGAACATGTAAAAGCCCTAGGGATGTGGTAGCAAAGATATCTTCTACAAGCACCCCAAAAGAGTAACAGGTGTCCCAGGAAGGCCTTCTTCCAGCCAGCCAGTGAGATGTGAGTTTTTAAACATGATTAGCTCTGTTAATAACCTATCCATAGACCTGCAGGACAGCAGAAGCAACAGGGGCTGCACAGCCTGAATTTCTAGGTAGCCTTTGTCAGAGGATAACATGCTAATACTTCATGCTTTAATGCAAACCTGCACAGACTCTCACAGCCTGTGAATAATTGCATATACAAACTTTTAAACTCTTATCTGTATTTTTTTGTTTCCTTACATGCACACATAAGCCCAATTCCCATGTTTTATACTGCTTCTGTGCACAGTTTTCTTACATCTTGTGAGTGATTTTATCTGTAGGCAAAAAGAGCAGGAAATGAGTTTTGAAATAGGGCAGACCGTTATGACCTTCATCAGCACAGGTACAATTACCACCTTTCACAAATATATTAGCAAATGGAATGTTGCAATTTTCTTTTCATCTCACTGATTTCACAGAGATGCCAATGAAGTTACTCATGACCTAACAGAAAACAATCATGACTTTTACTTATTTTCCTACTTGTACCAAATCACGGAATAGGATTTGTACAAAGAAAGCCCTATTTCTTAAAGCAAGCCCATTCCACTCCTCCAGACATGTTTATACATGCATAAAATCTCCCTAGGGAATTATTTACTACCTTTCTTGCCCTTAATCACACAATCTGCAGATTAAAGGGAAGAATGGTGTCCGGAAGTGCACCTTACTATTCCATGGTGATTAAGTACAATTTCTGTGAAACCTGAAGTTCCCGGAACCAATTAAAGACTAACACCAAAATGAATAGTGTTTACTCCTATCAGTGGGTTCAGGAAGACAAAACAATATCTAGTGTTTATGAAAAATACCTGGAAGAAATTAAACTGCTTAATATCTGTTTAAGTTTTCATTCAAATGATAAAAATTTGCAAGATATGTTTTTCTCTGTTTTCTGATGCTTGGATGTTAAAGGGTTTTCACCACTGTGAAACACCTAAAGTGGGAGGAGAATTACAGTTTTTTGTCTTCACACCCTGTAAGGGAGAAGTTGGAGTTACACTTGATTTTTGGTGGAAATATCCTTTGAACACTGATTGCAAATATTGCTGCTTGATAGATATGATCTACAAACTGGACTAACAGATGCTGAGTATTAAAAGTCCCATTGAAGTCAATGATATTTACACATGCTCAAGAATTCAATCTCATGCTTTGGATAGAAATGCTTTTCTTTTAGTATTGATTATTGTGAATAGCTGATAAATGCTTATATTTTATATAACATCACCTCAGTGTTACACTTTCCTCAATCACATTTGGTAAATTAGTTCCATTTGTCAGAAGTACTGTCTTGAGAGAGCATATAAATTAGAGAAAAAAAGAGGAAGGATATAAGCATATTTAAGCATGACTCAGATAACTTGTAATTGAAATGAGAGACTTTTCTAGATAAAAAAATAATTCATTATATTTTTCAATTACTATCACACAAGATGTCTTCCATTCCGGACTACATTCCTTGAAATCTTCTAACTGAAATACCTTAAAAGTGAATGCAAAACTAAGTATATCCATATAAAGAAAGCATATTTGTCTTTAGAGAAACCTGAGAAGTGTGTGGAGAATGGGTATCATTAACCCAGCCTAGTGTTTGACACGGGAGGAAACAAAACAGATGGTACTTGGGGATGGAAGAATGCAATCAAAATAAGAGTTCTGACATAATACAAATGCCAGTGACAGCATCAAGATGGAGGACAGCGTTCAAATTCAGGTTGAGTGGAGCTCTGAACAGCTTAATCTAGTGGAAGATGTCCCTGCCCACAGCTGGGGGTTTGGAACTGTAGGTATTTATAGGTCCCTTTCAACCCAAACCATTCTGTACAATTCTATGATATTCCAAGTCACGTGCCACGACTATCCATTTTAAAATGGTGAGGCCACAAGAGAAACAGAAGTCACAGCAGTCAGCATGAGAAAAGATGACTGGAGAAATAGTCTAAAATGTCACAGAGAACTACATATGAAAATATTGCAGTTTGTTAGAAGTTTTCATCACAAGCCATTAAGTTTTTGTTACATGAGCATCAGTCACACCAAATACTGTGGGCACTATAACCTGTTACTGATTTTATGAGAAAAGAAACCAGATAGATCTGAAAAATAGTGATAGATTCTGAAATTTACTGTCTAACTAAGGATCATAAATTTATCCTAAATATTACAATAACTCTACTGGTGACATCCTTAGTTTGATAATTCAGTGAGGACTAAAGTTTACATGTACATTTGTAAGAACAATCACATACTTTCAAAATGCCAACTAGGCAAATATTTTATTTCATGTATATCTTTTTTCTCTTGTTTAGATAGAATGGCATGTAATAATCACAGAATCCATTAGGTTGGAAAAGACCTCAGAGATCATCGAGTCCAACCTATGACTGAGCACCACCTTGTCACCACTGAGTGCCAGGTCCAGTCTTTCCTTAAAACTCTCCAGGGACAGTGACTCCACCACTGCACTGAGCAGTGCATTTCAATATGTAATCACCTATGCCTCCCTTGGTACAGCTTAACTCCATGTCCTCTTGTCCTGCTGCTGGTTGCCTGGGAGAACAGGCCAACTCCCCCCTGGCTACAGTTTCCTTTCAGGTAATTGTAGAGGGCAATAAGATCAGCCCTGAGTCTCCTCATCTTTTTCATCATCTCCTATTNCCTTGTCACCACTGAGTGCCAGGTCCAGTCTTTCCTTAAAACTCTCCAGGGACAGTGACTCCACCACTGCACTGAGCAGTGCATTTCAATATGTAATCACCTATGCCTCCCTTGGTACAGCTTAACTCCATGTCCTCTTCTCCTGCTGCTGGTTGCCTGGGAGAACAGGCCAACTCCCCCCTGGCTACAGTTTCCTTTCAGGTAGTTGTAGAGAGCAATAAGATCAGCCCTGAGTCTCCTCATGTTTTTCATCATCTCCTATTATTACATCTATAGAAAAACAGAATTCCACTTTTAACAATGTTGCCTGAAAAAATTACAACTCAGTGAAAAGAAGTAACCAGAGGCAGTAGCCAGGAATTTGTAACAACATTCACAGAAGGGTCATACTGGTCCTTATCCTCCCTCTAGCAATTTTTCTGCATATGTGATTGATTGTCCTCTTAGAGCAGTGTATGCAGGAGTTACGCCCATGGCGTTACACGTCTGTAAGTGAGCAGAGGCAGAACAAGCCCATCTGACTCCATGGATAGCTAGATTTACATTTACATGAAATCAAAAATCTCCAGACCATATGCAAAATGCAGCGTCTCACCACTCCTTGTCATAGCAGATTAACATAAGCAAAAGATCATAGTATTTTTTATTGAAAACTCTTCTGGAAAATCTAACAATTAGTGTCCCAGTAGTAGGAGCTGCAAGTTGAAAACTTGAAAAACTGGCCCTTATTTTGATACCATGATGAGAGTAAGAGTTTTAGAAAAATCTGGCCTATGCTGTCATTCTGAATACTAAAAATACAGCTTCATACATGCAACTCACATCACTTCTGTATTTAACTGTACCCAACTCAGCAATGACACCATATGGTGTAGCCCTCTTTGCTATATCAGTATGTAATTGACAATACCAATGAGAGTCCGTGGAAATAAAGTGATTATGAGTCAGTATGTGGATAACAATGCCAGGTACAGACATCCTCAGAGGGAGTGTGGGAAATGCCTGAGGGAATTCATTAGCTTCTATCATCCTTTCCCATTACTTTCAAGCTCCTAATTTCTGTCAGTAGGATTCACCAGCAGGTTCATGTCTCCTATCTTTTGAAAACTGCAGGATGAATTTTCCCCATGCACAGCTTGGAATAAAACAGGCCATGTGCTGTTGAGCAGGCAAGAAATGTGTAAGACTAACTGCAGTTTGCACTCTGTTTTTTCTGCCCAGGCATCGTACCTCTTAGGGGAGAATACTATGCAGTGAGTATGAAAACTGTCATCTGTTGTGCTGGAATCCTCATCCAAGTACATTGGAATTTTCTACCAAATTCTGTTTTGTTTGTTTGTTTGTTTTTAGTGAAACTTTCATAAAACATATAGAATTCTTTTATGAACTTACAAGAAAAGACATAAACCCAAACCTCATACAGCATATTTTCCTTCTTATGTATCTCATCATTTCTGAAAAAGGTTTGAGACCTGGAATTAAACTTGTTCCACTCTGTTCCTTAAAAATCTGCTCTGACACTACTTCCTGTTCACAAAAGGTCATAGAAATCTTAGAATATACTGAGTTGGAAGGGACCCATCAATATAATGGTGTTCAACTCCTGGCCCTGCACAGGACTGTCACCAAGAGTCACACCATGTGCCTGAGAGTGTTGTTCAAAGGCTTCTTGAATTCTGTTGGGTGAGAAACCTTTTCCTGATATCCAACCTAAACCTCCCCTGACTCAGTTTCATGCCATTTCCTCAAGTCCTGTCACTGATCACAAGAATGAAGAGATCACTGCCTGCCCTGATTCCCCTCACAAGGAAGTTTTAGACCACAATGAGGTCTCCCCTCAGTCTCCTCCAGAGGGAGCAGAACAAGTGACCTCAACCACACCTTGTACAGCCTCCCCTCCAGACCCTTCACCATCCTCGTGGCTCTCCTCTGGACAATCTCTAACAGCTTTATGACTTTTTTATACTGGGACACCTCAAACTGCACAGAGGGTTCAAGGTGAGGGCACCCCAGTGTGGAGCAGAGCAGGAAAATCCCCTCCCTTTCCTGACTGGTGATCCTGTGCCTGATGCAACCCAGGACAGGGTTGGTTCTCCTGACTGCCAGAGCACTGCTGACTCATGTTCAACTTTCCAGCTCCCTTTCCACAGTGCTGCTCTCCAGCTTATTGCCATTAATATATCAGGAAAAAATTCTTTTTATTGTCCCCCACGGTTCTTTCCAGCTTCAATTCCCGTTGAGCTTTGGCCACATGAATTTTCTCCCTACAGTTATAAACTGCACCTCCCTATTCTTCCCATGTCACCTGACCATGCTTCCCCTGGGCATACACCCTTCTTTTATTTCCTTATTTCCAAGAGAAGATCCCTATTCAGCCAATCCCAACTTCTCCTTTGCCTCCTTGACTTGTAACTTTTGGGACTCACCTGCTCCTGTGCCCTCAGGAGGTGATGATTAAAAATTGACCAGCAGTGATGGACCCTAGCACCTGCAAAAACATTTTTCCCCATGGTCCTTCTTTACTAATTCCCTGAACAGCCTCATGTCAGCTCTCCTCATGTCCAGAGCAGAGGCTTTGCTGGCACTTTTCCTCCTGTCAACAGATTTTAAGCTCAATCATTTCATGGTCATTGTGGCCAAGATGGCCACGAACCTCCACTCACAAGGTCCTCTCTGTTGACAAGCAGCAGATCAAGGAGAGCATCTTTCTGAGTTGTCTCCCTCAGGATCTGTTACATAAAGTTGTCATCCAGGTTTTTTAGGAATCTTCTGGCCTGGATTGCAACACCTCTGTGATGTTTCCAGTTATTTCTATGAGGTTGAAGTTGGCAGAAGGTCAAGGGCAGCTGCCTTGGAAGCACCCCTTAATTCCTCAAAGAATAAATTATTGGCATCATCATCCTGGCTGGGAGGTCTGTAGTAGACTCCCTCAGTGACATCCCTTGATTCTTTATCCAGAGACTCTCCACTGTGCCATTACCAACTGTGAGCCCCATATGTTCTAACCCTTCTATTACACACAGTGCCACCCCCCAGACTCTTGTGCCCTGTCTGTCCCTCCTGAAGAGCCTGTAACCATCCAGCAGGGCACTCCAGTCACAGGACTCATCCCACCAGGTTTCACTTATGCCAATGAGGACCTTCACCCACCTCATCAGTTGTCTGTCCTTCTAGTTCCAGGGCCTCATACACGTTATACTAAGTGCCAGTCCTATCTGTTAAATTTTCAGAACTAGGAGGATCCTTCCTCCTGGAATGGGAAGTGACCTGCTTCCAGCCTTCTTCTTCAACAGACCTTTGATGAATTACCTTGCAGGATTCTGAGTCCACCTGTGATGAAGATTCGAGACTCCTGAGTGTCTTGAGCCTGTAGCTTCTCTGAAAATAACCAGTCAATCTCCTGTTCATTCACTCAAACACAATGTAGCTTATTCACTTCCTCCTGTATCGTCCTCCCCTGGTGACACAGCTTCTCCACCACAGCACACCTGCAACAGAGCTCTTTGTCAGCCCCAGCCTCATGGAGAGGTGTCAGCCACTCGTGGAATCTGTGACCTGGACAGCTCCATCTACCCTCAGCAGCTCTGGCTGTCCAGAGGCCTCTGACACGTCCAGTTCTGTGACTCCAGCAGCTGCAGGGAACAAGCTCTACAGCATGGCAACACCACAGCTAAGTTTTCACTGGTCCACTAAAAAGACTGAAGGGGTCTTTTTGTGCTCTTCTTCACCAGATACTGAGTCTGTTTATCTGCCTGTTGGCTCTTCCTGGGTGGTTGTAGAGGAGCCTTTCCTGCTCACCCCACCTGCCTGAACTGCCATGCAAACTACCATGCCATGCTTTCACTGCCATGCCACACTTTCACTGCCATGCCACACCCCTGCTTGTCACACTCGGGGTCATTCATCCTCCCTAGATCCATTTAAGTCTCCCATCTGCTCCTGGAAGTGCCCCCTTCATACCTGATTGGGCTTCCAGAATCCAGATGGGTCTCAGGGCTGCTGCTCAGGTGTCCCTGAGCTCAGGAACACCCCTGTGCAGCTCAGTCCAACCCTCACCCTTGGGCTTGCCTCAGTCACCAAGGCTGCCCCCACTGCTGCTGCTTCCCTAACTGACCCAATAGATGAGCCCAATACTGAACATTAAAATTCTTTAAAGTTTTGGAATTTAAATAGAAATTGAAACTGCATTAACTGCACTGGGCAGCTCCACTTGGAGTATCCACTCTACCTTGTTTCCTTCCACCTTTTCAAGTGGGTAATCCATTTTCTATAGTTCCTGTAAAGTGCCATACACTTTCAGAATATGTTTGAAGGGTACATACACTTTGCACGGAGCAGCTCATGCATCCTTTGAACTGAAAGCTGATCTGTTAATGTACTGTAACAATTATCATGGACTTCTTCCAGAGCACATTAATGTCATCAGAAGATTCACAATAAACACTGAAATCCAGATCAAATCCTGTTTCCTTACTATTACAGTATGGATGGACACAGATAAATAATCCATTCTCACAAATATCTCCTGAACTCTTCTGATAGGTGCCACATCAACCATTTGTGCTGAGAGATACTTCAAATAGCATCTGAGTAGCACTGGTGCAATGGATCTGCAGATTATTTCTCACAGAGGAAAAGACACTATTTATATCTCTGGGCACTTAATTTTCATTCTGAAAACATACTGGGAGACCAAAGAGGGTTAAGTATAGATGAGTAAAACATTTAATAGAAAAAGAAATTGAAAATCTTTGGTTTCATATTTGCATACATTCCTTGATTTACTGTTACCTTTATTTTAACCAGAAAGATCCAATGATGAAAATCATGCTTTTAAATACATACCAGTCAAATCACATATCATGTGAAAAAGCTTTTTTTTTCTTTTATAATGATAACAAAAAGACTCTACCAGCTTAAAAATCATGGTTTGATTTCAAGTCTGTTTCTAGAAAGTCATGCAAAATGAAGTTCTAAAAGCATTGCTTTCTCACTCATTCCAGTATCATTAACAGTGAACATTTTTCAAAAATCTCCTTTGTATATATACCAAAGCCTTAAAAGTTTGTGCAGTTTTTGATCCATGGCATTCAGCAGCTGTAGGATGGAAAACATCAGAGATAGACAAAAAGATGTTCTCATGGGCAGTTAGTACCCATATATTTCATATCCAGAATCTAGAATTATTGCTTTGTGATTGGCCTTCCATAACAGTCAAAGCAAGTATCAGCCTACCCCTGTAACATTTATGACACTTTTTCTGGTACTAATTAATATAGACTAAAAGAAAACTGATCAATACAATCTGACCTCTCTTAGTCTCTCTAAACCTCACCTGTAACTTTCTAAAGTTAATGGTAAGGTGCCTGTTGACTTTAGAAACTTGTAGGTTGAATCTTATTAGAATACTTATTCCTGAACAAGGAAAAAAGGGAAAGCATGGGAAAAAAGTATTATTTTATACTGCATTTTAATAATTCTACTCTCTCAAAAAAATTTTCACCTCTGGGCTAACCACTAGTGTCAAGGAATAGAAACAAGACCAGAAACACACTGAGTGTGCTTCAAGAAAATGATTTACTATTAAAAAAATAAGGTGCAAAAAATGAAAACTGTAGGAAAACAAAAGTGAAGTTTTACACTTTATTATTAAATGGTGCAATAAGGATTGCTGGGTCACATTTGAGCCATAACAGGTGTCTTGATGTCTCTGGTTATGCCTGAATCTGTGAAGTGCTGTGAAATTTGGCATTGCAGATAAGAATTCAGGCTTCATCACATTATTTTGGTGTTGTCAAAATCCCTCAAGTAGAGAATGCATAATTTGCATTGGCTGTGGAAGAAGAGATGGTGCCTATTCTAGCACAGAGGGGGAAAGGCCATCTATAGTTGATCCATTGTAAAGCCTGCGGGTGCAAAGCAAACTGCCCACAGCTTCCAGACAGATTTGAAAGAGGACAGTGTTTAAAGGCTTGATGGTAGGTCATTAGGAGATTTTGTGGTCTTTTGAAAGTGAATTTTGTTACAAGAAAGGAGAGAAAAATATTAAAGGTGGAGGCTGAATCAGTAAAGGTGATCTAGAAGAATTAGACATCCAGGTCCCAAACTTCGCTAGTTCTCTCAGGGATCTGAAGATATGAAGAGGACTTTTCTTCCCAGATAGTCCTTACACCATATTGCAAGCTGGGGACCTGAGAAGTCATAGTTCCTCCATCCTATGGCTTCTTACAATGTCTACATTCTTCTTTAATCTTTGCTACGCTGAAGTGGTGTTGATTGGAAACTCTAGAATCAAATATACTCGGGTTAAGTTCTCAGAAAGGGTCTTAATTTTATACTTTGCAGATGCTTGACACATTTATTATAAGGTAAGCTTGAGCTTTAAACATATTTCTGCCATACTTCAATAATTTTTAAGTATCTAGATTTTAATATAAAATCAAATCTGTTGACATTCAATATGTCAAGGATAAGTGTCTATGCAGAAACACTTTAAAAATGTTTTGGAGTTACCTTTGTTCATGGCAGCTTGAACTATAAAAAACATGAAAAAGGCATCAAGCTGTTGTAAACTCATTATCTATGAATAATGTAAAACAAATGTGCCAGATTTGTACTTCTCGGTGGCAAAGCTGGTGCACAGATATGGTACTAATGATAATGGAATAATTTTCCAAGGTTCAAGCTAACTAAATAAGTCAAAAAAAAAAAAAAAACCCAAAAAAAAAAAAAAACAAACAAAAAAGATTACATGTTGATGATTGTGTATTGAAAGAGCTGAAAGGCAAATTTCAATATTTACATCCAAGATGCTGAATTCTGGGCCAAGAGTGGTTTTAAACAGAGCTCCAATTCAGTCTTTTTCAGAAGCAAGGATAAACACAGGATTGCTTGATGTATTCAAGCATGGAGAAATGCAAGGAGGCTGAAGCTGCTTTGATAAATTTTCCTGTGACAATGTATTGGCCACACCTCTCAATAACAAAAGAAATATGTCTCTAAATAATAAAAAAGGGCGTGGCAGAAAGTTTTTGCTAGTTTTTGAGATTGTGAAAAACTGATTAGTTCTTTTCACTTATCAATAATTTGATTAAGATACATGTATCATGCTTTGGAGCTCTATTTTTACAGTAAATAGTGGTTGCTAGAAAGGTCTGATACAGACCACAGAACTGTGAAATAAAACTGGGTGGATCTAGACAGTCTGTGAATGAGAGCATTAAAATTCAAATGGCATTTTCCTGGGAGCGACAGAGGGTTCAGATAGAGTTTATTCTCTGAATGTCTAAGCTTCTTTAAGATGGCTTAACTGCTAATGTTAAAAGTGGTGACTGAAGGCAGTTAGGCTTAGCTGGTGTCACACAGCTATGTATAAAACAATTACTTAAAGCTATCCTTTAGTTTAGATGATTGAAACCAATAATTTATATTGCAATATCCTCTGCATAATCACTATGGATAAGCAATTTTCAAGGTGCTCTGAAAGTTGGCATCTTGCAGAGTTACAGCATAACAGCCTAGTACAGTCCTGTCTTAAGACTATGAGACTATCAAGACTATCTTGAACTGATTAATCAGTGGCTCTCAAGAAAACAGAAGTTCCCATTTGCTAATTTCTGAATTTTGCTGTATTTAACAGGTCAATGGTATAAGTCAGCAATCTAATTTGATTTTGAAGGATTAAAACATATTTGCTTAATTCTATTGCATATTAATATCTTATTAGTTTGGGGAAGACTTTATCCCCAATTTTTTATCTCCTAAGAGTTTACCAATATCCTAAACCCAATGTTTATTCAACCTTCAGTCAGCACTGCCTTAGAGGATTATAAAGCTGAATAAACCAAACTATTATGCCTTTCATTATTACAGCTTTGAACACAATGATCTTGTTCCTATTAAAAAAAAGGTAGACACTTCTGAGGCAGATTAAGCAGAGTTTGGATTAGGCATCTAGTTTTCAAATAGTCCTAAATTATTGATATTAAATATTACATTTATCCTCACAATCAAAATAAGAAAACGCAAAATTTATGGTTCATGTCTGGAAAGAGATCAACAAGCTTCAGTTATTTGAGAATAGCTTTTACAACTTCCTAAGACAAATAAACTTGCTTAACAGAATAAACAAAGACAGGGAGAGAGATGTGGCTGTAAACATCAAAAACAACTCTTGTTACAAGGACTTGCTCCGCAGTCAGGGAGGAGCTTTGGGTCCGCTGCAAGTGATCTCATAGTGCAACATGGTGTTTGGTGCTTCCTGATGCTGAGAACTTAAATATATATTGGTCCTTAAATGCACAAATAATTAACTGAGTGAAAAGTCTGAAGAGGGCTGAAATTTTTCAGCATGGCCATTATGAGGCCAGGTACTTCCTATTTCTCCAGCTAGAATGATAGCAGACTTTTGAAATTGTGCAACTAGTAGAACATACTCTTTATTGTGAACCTGCCATCCATTACCCATTTAGGAAGGTAGATGATGTATATAAAAATACATATATATAAAATTTGAGTTATATTATGACAGCACTGAAATTGAACTTAAGATTTATGGTTGCTAATGTGTAGCCCTCTCCTCATAAGTTAAAAGGCATGCTTTTCATTGCCATGCTGTTAACAGAGACATCAACCTCTAAATACAATCTGTCTATCATTTTGGAATGGTAGTGTATGATACTTAAGAGTTAGAGCTTATTCTTCATTCTAAAATCCATAAAACTTGAATTCCTAAGTACACTGTCACTTGTAAAAATGTTTTGGACCAGATCCAAAGAGCTTTCTTAGACAAATACTCCAAGATGACCTTTGACTGTGTTTAATGTCTGAGAGTAAATGTGGGTTTTCTTCAACACAAAACCACTTAAAGACTTTTTATGTGTAGTTTACCAAGAAATTTTCTGGTGTTTTTCAATTTTTTTTGTGGCAAGAATAGACTGCTTCACTTTGCTAACTTTTATGATAGAGTATTAAGAGTATTATGATAGAGTTTATACAATCTACATAACTGAGGATGTCTTTATTACAATATACAAATAAGAGTAGCATGTTCCATAACATATTCTTATTATCATATGTTAAGTGTTCAAAAAGCCTAATATTTTCCTTGGAACATTTTTAGTATTATGCATTTTGCAGCTGTGATAAGGTTCTTTAGCCATTGTACGCCCTGAAAAATTGAAAAAAATCACTTCTGAGTTGATTTTACAAACAAGAGAAAGGAAGTAATAATTTTAACTGTATCTTTCATTTTCATATTGAAATTATGTTCTGCTATACCTTAGATAAGTGATCAGGACTAAAATAACACTGCCAATTTCTTGGTCTTGGAATTTTTTGGGTTGGTTTTGGGGTTTTGTGTTTTGGTTTTTTTTGGTGGGATTTTTGTTTGTTTGGTTTTTTGTTTTGAGTGATTTTTGGGGTTTTTTTTTCTTTTGTTTGTGTGGTTGATTTGTTGTTGTGGTTGGTTGGTTGGTTGGTTGGTTGGGGTTTTTTTACTTCTTTCAGGAACAAAAAACTAATTTCCTCATCCCTACAAAACAAATATAATGTAGTTAATCCATTATGATGTCAATCACATACTATATAGCTGTTAATAGTGGATTTGTCCATATAAACAGCTTCTTAATCCTAACTTAAAGACTTATTTCTATTTTTTAAAACAAAGAAATAAAAGTAAAAAGTGATAATAGTTGATTTAAAAGGCCAGGAAATTATTAAACTTTTTTTTTTTTTTTTTTTTTTTTTTACTGTAGAAAAAAAGAAGACTTCTAAAGACTAAAGTGGACTAATATTTTTCAACATTTTTGTAGTTGCTTTTCACTTTTTAATAGGAATACATCCACTATGTCAGTTAAAATAAAATTAAGAGGAATTATTCAGAGAGGGAAGTCTCAGTTTGGAAACCAGAGGAGGTCATAGACCAGGGCAGGATTTGTCCTCCCTGCAGGGTGTGGTGGCACCAGGGCGGGGTTCCCTCGGTACAGCCCCTGGGAGCCCCGGCAGCTCAGCCAGAAACCTGCACTGGTGGCTCTGGTGACACCAGCCTGACAGCAGGGACTGAGTGACTGAACCTGGTACAAAAACAAATAGGTGCCAATGAAAGGGCCAGGAAGAAGATTAAGTAGCTGGAACTGCACAAAGAGGAATTTTTTCCTCTTCAGCATTAGTAGTCCTGGTTGCATCTATCTATGCACAGCCAAGACGGCTGCTGTTATCTTTGCCTGGCATTTCAGCAAAAGGAAGGGAGGGAGCAGAGGTTGCACACAAATTGCAGCCTTCATATTTCCTCTATATAAAATTTCTGTTTCTGACAGGATGGATGATCTTTTTAAACACAGTATATGCTAACATCCAAGAACACTATTTATTTCCTCAGCATCATATGGGCTGCCTTGTGATATTTCCTTGAGAATAAATACAGACTGCAACCATCTGTGTCTGGACTTTTCTCCCATGTCTTCCCACAGTTATTTCTTCTATGAGTTATTTCAGCTTTTCTTTTCTTTGTAGGTGAATGTATATTAATATACAAGCTATAAAGTTCCAGTTGGAAAAAATGTGTGTCTCTTTTTAAAACGTGTTTAATTCAATTTGCTCTTAATCACATGGAATTTTAGTCCCACATTCTGGCAGCTGATACTTGAACACTTATATTCTGTCTGATGGGTTGTAATTATTCACTTCCTTTCTACTGTATAAAGATGTTATCACAGTATCTGCATTGCCTAAACATGCTGGGTGACGTAATATTGTAGATAAGAAATGTACAGATTCAGTTTTTTATAAATATGCAATAAAAATAAGGGAACTATTTTCATAATATCAATAATAAAAGCTCTTAACTTGATCATTGATTTATTGAAGAGGAAATCTTTGCTAGACACCATTTCCTGAAGACAGTTCTCATCAATTCCTATAAGTGCTGTCAACTTTTCCAGAAAGTTTTGCCCAATATTTCAGAGTAGTCTGAAAAATACTTTGTATTAATTGATAAGCAATTACTGAGAAAAGCTATTAATTTCATCATAGGTTTGTTTTTGGTTTTCTGATGAAGTCTGTGGGAAAGGTTGCTGCCAGATTGCTATGAGGAACTTTGGGTTTATGGTTTCACCAGAATCTGCATTAGTCAATGGACCTTTCTGGCCCATAAAATGTGAATTATTAACTACTGGGTTAAATAATTGAGAGCAAATTATGTAGCTTTTCTTCCAGTCAATTTCCTCAGTAATCACTTTTCACACACAATTTTCTCTTCTACACAGAGAGAAACAACTGAAAAAGCCTATATAGCATAAACAAACTGTCTCCTGTAGGCTGGGAAAAAAGGGAAGTATTGTAATATATTGTAATAAATTGTAGTAAATTGTAGTGTTTGTTGTTATATTTATGGTTTCAAGCATAGAGGATTCACTAGAGAGTGCTGTATTTTTGAAGGCAAAACCAACAGTCAAATATTCAAGATAGAAGGAAATGAAGGTTCAAATCTGGTTCTGGAGTATCCTACTTCAAGTTAATGGACTTAAAATTGATTAACTTGAACCTGGTTGTAGCAGTATACAGAAAGGTTGACTTTATCCCAGTAAGTTTTTGAAATGGTTTTGAGTGACAAAGTGTCAGCCTTTTTTATTCCACACTTTTGATAGCTTGGGAAAAGATGACAGTAACTGTGATGCGATTTGACCCAGGTTCATCTTGAAGAATTTGCATAGAGGAATTTACAAGAAAAGTTAATGCCTTACAGAATAGTACTGCAGTATTTTTTAGCGTTAAAGGACCATTTTTACATACATACAATCTACAAACATAGGCAGTAATTGATATATAATGAATGTAAGTTCTCTGCTCTGTTAATGCTCTCTTAAACAGGAGTAAGTGATTTCCTCTATCCAACATCTTTCTGTATACAAAACTCCTGTAGGGGAACATCATTTATTGTGTGTTATGCTTGAACATGAAGTTTTTGAATTTACTTTAATAGGAAGTCTAGTAAGTACTTTTGCAATGTACATAGTGAAATATAATGCAGTAACCTTCACATTTGGAAAATTCTTTGTACAAATGAGGGAGATGAAGAAATTTGAAAGCATAAATTTTTGTGTAAACTGTATCATCCACAACCTTATTAGAAAATAAGCTCAAATAAATTTGATAGGTTTGATACTGTGCACTAAATTCTATATTTTGACATTATAAAATTATTGGATTGGGAGGAGAGCTTTTCAGAATTACCTTTTATAAAGGGTATTAAAATGTACTAAAGAAGGGAAAAATTACTGACACACAATTTTCTGAGGATAAATTCAGAAATAAAATCTTGTAGAATCTTGTATCACAAAACTATTTCATCCCCACCATCTTCCCATAATTGCCTGTTATATACTTACACTTAAGTCTTAAAGAGTTATTCCCATTACTTTTTTCCAGGAAGGTTTGGTAATTGTCCTTTATACTTTGCACAATATAAGTGCTACAGCCCTGAAGTAGCAATTTTACAGCTAACTTTTACTTTCTGTATCACTTCTGCTAGTTCATAAGTGTTATTAACATTTGATATTCTTTTTCTTCTTTTTAAGAAAATCAAACCTTTATATGGGCTCACCTTGACACAGTAATACTTGTGACTTTGAGTTATGTTGTTCTTCATGTTTATGATGAGAGGGAAAAGGCCACCTCTACATGAAACTATTGAGTTTTACTGTAAAGTTCTGGAGAGGTGACTCTTTTTAGTTAAAAATAAGACTTCCTGACAGGAGGCCCTTTTGTAAGAACATCTCCATTTTCCTCTTCCTTTTATATGTTTAGACAACACATTAGTCAGCCTGAAAGGCTGCATGTAGTCAACTTACCTGCTTAGTCATCAGCTGTCACTAAAGCAGCTCTGCACAGATTGGGTATTTTGGATCAGGGGCTCTTCCTGTGCCTGGTGTGCTGGTGGGGTATCCAGCTCATTGCTACTGCTGATCCTGATGCTCTCACTCTTCAAAGCAACCACTTTATGATGCCTCAGGCTACTGTAGGAAAGGATCATGGCCACCTTTGTGTCTACACATTGTCTATTACTGTCTACTGTACTCTGTAATAGCAATAATTTCAGCTGAACACTATTTAGGAAATAAAGGCTAGTAGAGTTGCCAGGGGGAGAAAACAATTTTGTACTAGTTTATTAATTGTATCCAGACTGAACAACAATGGTTATATTATGAAAACATTCTGTGTAGCTTTGTGCGTATCTACAGGCACTGTCTCAAAAAGGAAAGTGACAGCTATCTAATATTTGTAATAGTTTGCATCCATCCCTTACAGTTTTTTCTAGACCTAACTATAAATATAATTCAGTAGAAAAGAAACTACAACAGAAAAAATATTCAAGCCCTCAGAAGTTGCAGAAAAACCCCACCAATACCTTTATTTGAGAGTTGTGTTATCAAGTACTGGCATATGTAAATATCTGCAAAATAGCTTTTTTGATATTTTATGTGCCAGTTTTATGTCCCAATCATAGATGATTTGCATGTATTTGCAAATATGAGCTGAATTATCGTCTATACTTTTGTATAGTATACAAAAATTTTGTATAGTATGTGTGATATATTTTTCATAGTCCCATGGTTAAAAATTCCAAGAGGAAGATATAGATCTAAGATAAAATCTATTCTTTTTCTAATTTAGTACAGACATAAGATCTCAGTTCACTTCTCAGACAATTGTCATTGTAAAGCTTTGTGAGCTGACCACCTCCAGATCCTCAGCTGATGTAAATTCTCATGTAATGAAGTGCTTCTTGTGATAAAGTAAGTGAATAAGTATGACCAATCAAGAGCCTGGCCATGCAGAGCAAGGGTGAGAAAATTTGGTTTAAAATATTATTATAATATTTAAGTATTTTTGACACTGCAATGCTTACCTGAAACTGTAACTAGCATAATTATTTGACCACTATCCTGTGAATCCCTAAGCAAGGAAATATGAAAGACAGGCCTTACCACATTTCTGCAGGACAGAACTCAAAAGTAATACTTTCATACCCCTCCAAGGTAAAACAGGTGATACCTGATACTTCTGAACTAATTTTTTTGCAAAACAAAATGTCTTTGAGATGAAGAAAATAGGGATTCTTTTTTAATTCAGTGAGTGACAGCCACCTAAGAAGATCATAAATTTCCTAAATTCAAGTGCAGAAAGGAAACAGTTAAACTGAATATACACTTCCAGATCTGATATCCTAACTTCCATTTTATGCTAATTGCCATGTAAACATTTTGCTCTGGTTGGAACTTTTGAGACCATTGACTAAAATTTTGACTGAAAGGGAAGAAAGGTTTTATTGGACAAGAATCCTAAGTATGTGACAAAAAGACTCGGAATATCACCCTTGGAGCCATGAGACTCAATTCCTGCTTCAGTCAGCTTCTGAAATCCAAAGTAATCTATTGAAAATAAGTGTCACTAGTAGTTCAAATACCCTGTTGTTAAATTTTCATGCAAGGCTTCCATGCTAGAACATTCTTCACAACTGAAGACATCTTCATTTCATAACTTTACTGCTTAAAATTAGTGAAAGTGTACACCTGGGTTTCTTTCACAGCAGTAACAATGCCTGCCTTGAGTCTAACAAATAAAAAGGCCAAAAATTAGCAGACCAGTGTTTTCTTTAGGCAACATCTGACAGCTTTTACACATGGATAAATCTTATTTTGGCATGGTGGAGGTGCCTCTTTTAATAAACCGTATTTCTGATAGCAAAGAGCAAGATTTTGAAGCCTGAAGCCAGTGGGAGTTCGGCCTTTGACCAGAGTCAAGAGCGTATCAGAGCACAGGTTACTTTCCCTCCCGTAGGACACTGTCAGATCTGAGACACAGTCCTTGTTTGGGAATCTTTCAGTACAAATCTCCTTTTTCTTTAACAAAGTCAGAAATCTTTGACTCAGAATGTCTTAAACAGTAGCTCACTGAAGACTGGTTAGGCATGTGGATTCACTTCCTGGCTTCCAGCTAAAGTTTGTTTCAAAAATTGCGTTACAAACCAGTAACAGATCCAATACATTTGTACAGTATATTTGAGTAAATGGAGACATATGTAAAGAATGATTATTTATGCATTTATGAACTGGAGAGGTGTTTGGGCTGCAGTTGAGATTAAAAAAGATATGACCATAAAATCCTACCAGCCAAGGCTGTATTGTAAATTTCAGTGGAATCTGATTATATTGTATAGTCCTAATCCACTCTATTGGGCACATATAACCTAAATCATGAGCCTTCAATTTCTCAGCATAACACTTAGATAGAATAATTGGGAATTACTTTTTCTTTAAAACCCTTTTGAGGGAAAACATCTTTTTGACTAGAGTGAGCATATCCTTATATTCCTTTCTTTTTTTAAAACGTATTTCTCTGTGAAATTCTATTGAGAACAATCAGAGAACTCCTATTTTTTGTGCTCTTCTGTTCCCTTTCTGTGTTTATGTTGAAGGGATTTTGGCATGCAAAATTCTGCAAGCTGAAAATATGGCAAATGCAATTGATGAAGCACTAATTTTCCTGCTTTTGTCAGCAATTCAGACTCATTTGTGAAGTGAAGAGCTTTTCAACACGGCTTTCTTTTAAAGGGTAGAGGAAAAGGTAGTTCACTGTACTCATCAGAGAGCATATCTTTCATCCAGGTCTTTCAAGGAACTTCCCAAATTAAAGTTTCTGACCATCTCTTGAATTAGTTAAGTATCGGGCAGGTGAACTGACCATTTTATTTCAGCACTTCTGTGTGAAACATATGCAGAAAGAGGAGCTGCTCCTGCAGAGAGGTGAATAGTGCTCCATGGAGCTTGGTCAGCCCTGGGTCCTGCAGACAATGGGGCTTCTGAAGCCAGTGACTGCAATCACAGCACTGCACATCATCTCCTGCGCTTCCAAATGCCAGCGTCAGGCGCCCAGTGCCTGCATCTGCTCACAAGGATGTTCTGCTGCTCCCATTGTGCCTCACTCACTTCGTGTGCCTCACCTGCTCTTTGACTGTTTTTCTGTCCCCTTAAAATGTAGGCAAGATTTCCCCCTGTATCATTGTTTAAGACATGAACAGTGTTATAACATCAAGTATTTTCTCCTGCAAATACATACCTGCATATATATAAACATGCATACGTAGTCTGATTTGCTGTTTGCTGTGAAAAGGTGTTCAATATCATATTTTAGAAAAATCCCTTGGCTTTGACTGAGGAAAGCATGCTGAGTTTAGCGAGATGTGTAGTTAGTTAGAGTAATTAAATCAGCTGGGTTTGCAGGTGGTATGCAGGAGAATATTTCTTGGTTTGTTCTCAAGAAAAATGAAAAAATAAAAGTCAATCGCATATTTATGTTGAGGATTTTAGCCAAAATTCAGGGCCATATAGGTGAATAAGAGGAGAAAACAAATATTCACATTCATTAAGACTGTACAAATCTTTTCCTATACAGATTTTTCACAAGAAAGTTTATTTTTCTACAGTTGCCACCTCCTTTTCAGATACTGCTCATCTCTGGAATTCCCCCACAGTTTTTCTCAAGGTCATTTTCCAGTGCTCGATCAGATGATTTTCTGCTGCTTCCCCCTCAGCATTACACTTATTTGTCTTCTTTCTGAGGTGTTAGGTTTTTATCACCAATCAGTGCTTTTAGTGAGTCATCTCCAAGACCACATATGAACTCTGTTCTGGTAAAGGTTATAAGCCTTCAATCTCTTAGGTCCTATAGAGGAGTCTGGTTATTTTTATATTTTTGGGCAAGCATAAGTCCAAATAATAGCCCATGTATAATATTAAAAAAAAAATTTACAAAAAATAGAAGTTCAGCCCAAGTTATAATATTTGAAATAGTTAGGTAGTGTAAAATGTGACATATATCATGAAGTAAGTAATCCAGACTGTTAGGATAAACGTTTTATATATCTTTTTTTACAATAACTTGTGAAGGTAATGGTGAAGTAATGCAGTCAGATGAAGCTTATACTGCTAAAACCTTTAACCCAAGCAGTACATGTACATATATTTCCTGCCCAGACTTCTTATATAGAAAAGCTCTGGTAAGAATTATTCACATGGCAGAAGGAGGAAGAGTAAAAATTACATATCAGTTGCAATTTTAATGTTTACTGGAATCCTTGAAACATCCCTGGCATAAAGCAAAATCAGACAACTGGACCAGATGTCAGGAATGTTAGTGTGTGTCTTTAAGGTCATGTTTCATTTTCACTCTTTTGAAAATAATTGGGTTTAGTTTCTAGGATTTTAGGACGGAATAAAGAGATTTTCATTACCCAATAATAACCAGTGTGAATGTGAGAAACATATTTAAAGGAATTCTCAGTATAGTATCACAGCTGCAGTAGCTGCCTCTACTCAGTTCCCTCTGTAACAGTTAATGACTATAAACATTCTAAGAGTAAAAACCAGATCAATTTTTCAGTAATTTCATTCAAGTTTACAAAGCATTAATATCCACCATTCCTGTTCCCAAATTTTCTAAAGAGAAAAGGTTTTAGAAAGATTTTGTATACAACAGTTGCTCTGTTCAAAAGCTGTGTAGGATTCATTTGTCAGTTTACAGTGGTGCAATATTTTAAAATCCATAGAGAATTTAAAATATGTCTTGCCAAACAAGGTATGAACCTTTTTGTTAAACATATATGTTAGATTAAATGCCTCTCTTTATACACTTCTTATTACTTTCAACAGAATTCATTCTGCTGTAAGAACAGACGGCTTGGTTTGATGGAATGTGCTTCATTCAAGGGAGAGAATTGAATAGTTTGACAAAATGCATTTTGTGGATAGATTAGGCACAGCAGAGTGAATTGTGGCATGTTGTCTAAGGAAAACACTGAAGAATTGATTTTAAAATGCTGAGTATAGAATGGATGAGAGTAGTTTAAAACATGCACATTATTGATCAATCAGATTGAGAGGCCTGACAAAAAGTAAAAAGTGCCCACAGAACTCATTTTGTCAATGGGGATGTTTTTCATCTACCTGCATCCTCAACAAATTGTATTTTCTTGTATACTTCATGTGCTCTTATCAGCACAACGCCACTTTCTCCCAATTTCTTTCACCTCTGACAATAAAAATGGTTAGGTGAAATCCCTTGCTGTGACAGATTTCACAGGCAGTGCATAGCTCAGGTGCTCCTGTTTGGTACATGCTTTTCTGGCCTAGAGAAGGATCACAGAGAGTTTGGGCAGCTGAGCATTTGGCTACAAATCCATCTGCTGCAGATTCATCCACTGAACTGAGCGAGTAATGTACAGGTAGAAACCCACCAACACCAGTGTTTTGTGTTCAAATACCTGACGCAGGGGAGCAGTGAAATCCATATCCCTAAAACACCTGATGTTAATTAGGCCCTTAGAAATGGTGTTCAGATAATCCCAGGTGCTGAGAGAAGAGGAAAGTTAGCTAGAGCATAATGAGACACAGCTCCCACCCACAGAGTCGTGTTTGTTGCTGCTCAGGATAATTTCCCAGTGTACACCCCTGCACCAGGCTGGCCTTTTCCTCTCTGGGAAATGGCAGCCTAGCAGCCCAGGTCTTTAACATTTAGCTGTAGAAAAATTTGGTTCATGGGCACAGCATATGTACCTGCTTTATGAGTGACTTTAAGGAGCTTTTCCCTTCTCTAGAGAAAAACTAGACACGTTTGACTTCTGCAAGTATTGGGGAGGAGACTGTAACAAAAGCATAAAAAGGACATGGATACAGCCAGTTTTCCAGAAAACCATACAAAGAGCTTCCAAAGGCTGAATTGGTTGTGACTGCAAAATTTAGGCACACCTAATATATAAGAAGGAATTCCCTTTTTTTAACCTTTACTCTTTTTGTAAACACTTTTAGAAGTCAAATTCCAACACTCTTATCCAGAAAAATCCAATACCATTAAGTGATATGAAAAAAACTACTTTTTCCAATATGAAGAAATGAACATAATTGAACCATAATCTCATATTGCATTTTACAGTGGCCTAGTTAGGTGAATTCAACAACTTCTCCATGGGATATGTTCCAGGTTGAGATAGTAGCACTTTCTGGGACCTGAAGTCAGACATGACTAGATCCTCGCAGACCCACTTGAATAGTATCTAAGAACCTGTTGAAAGTTTAATTTGAGAAGAGGATGTTGTTTTCATATGAAGAAGTTTTTTGACTTTTTCCCCCTCTATTTCAAAATTGTTATCACGACTGTTTTGTATCAAACACTCTCATAAGAGTTCATAATGCTGCATAATAGGGGTAGGTTGAAGTGTTTATGAATTGTTAATGAATAATGTTAACTGACCAAAGTTAATAAAGATTCATTAAAATTCATAAAATGGTTCATGTATATTTCAAAGCGAACATAAAATGAGATACTTTTCCAAACATGCATGTTTCCTGAAACTTAAAATTAGGAATTTTCAGAAGCATTAATTAGTGGAAAGCTGAAGAAAAAGGTTACGATGAATGCACAGTTTGAGCTATTTTGAATAACTCTTCTGTATAAGCTCATAAATTATTCAGCACAAACCACTTATGTAATATTTCTTAAAGGTAAAAGAAGCATCTTTTCAGGGTTGGTTGCCCTTTCCTTAAAGCAAAATCACTCTGTTACATTACTGGAACCAAGTTACAGAAATAAATTGATTTTTTCCCCCCAGGGCAGGCATCTGTTACTTCCTAAAGTAAAGAAATACTCAAGGAACATATGGTTGAAGGGATTTGGCAGGGTTCTCTTTTAGAAGAAGAGATGTATGAGATTGAAACAGGAAACAGGAAAGTATCTGATACAGCCAGTAGATTGCCAGCATGTTTTATCTAAATTTAAGTTAGATTCTGAGTTAAGAGCAATTCAGCTCCTTAATGCAAAAGGAAGTAAGGCCTTATCAGATGGGTAACAAACTTTGCTGAGACTTAATTCTGCATAGCTGGCTAGGCTATGGTCCTAGTCAGATGTTCAGTTTCGTTAAATTAATGCCTTGGGGGTGAGGGTTAAGGGTTACTCTCATGAATAAACATTTCAGAAGTGCACATATCCCATCCAAAAAGGCTACTGAAATAGCATGTAAAAGCCAGTGAAAGCTGAGTATCTGGCCCAGCATTTGAAGTCCACTATTCATTTTGAAAGAAAGTCACCAAAATTAATAAAATGGGGATTTATCTTCCTTGAAAAGGGAACATGATCAGAATTCAAAACTGTTAATTAAAACATTGTGCATTTTCTATAGACTGGAGACCCTCAGTTTTAGATTATTCCCAATTACTTTTATTTTTGAATTCTAGGAATAAGGATGGGGATGATGCCATAGTCATGATGCCCAGATGACTTAATAGAGCCTGGGATTTGTGGCAAGACTTCTCCAGAATGGCTTTCCACTTGAAAAAGACAGTGGGTTTCTAAATTTTTCTGGAGCTATCAAGCTAAGTTTCTGCTCTCATTCATATGTTATCTTTGTGGTAAGGATTATGACATTTGCAATATCAGCCCTTTTTTAGATGCATTGCCACTTGCCTTTGAATGAAAGAGAGAAGAGTCGAAGATCTTCCTACTTTTTCTAATCTGTGCCCCTTTGCAGTACAAATCAATGGAAAGTGAGTTTAGCAACTTCCACTGTCATTTGCCAGGATACTGATGAATGATTGTCAGAAAAATCATTATAAGAAAAATCTAGACTATTTCCAAATAGTCCAAATGCTATTTCCAAACAGGTATCAGTAAGCTGCAGTCTGTACTGCTTTTCTGCACCCATCTTATTGCTTAGAAGTATCTGGTCTCTTTAATAATTCAAGGAATCTTGTGTTTTCAACCCAAGGCATATTGCTAACAACCACTGAATGTTATTGCTGGAAGGGCCCCTCCCAAAATGTGCCTGTTTTCCCCATGTGGAATTGGCTGCATCATGACTTGTGCACTTGTTTTCGTGCAATATTGAATGTTTGAGTAGTATCTTCAGTCTGTGGAGCTGCAAGGGAAGGGGGCTGGCAAACACTTGCAGTGTCCTCAAGAGAATGGGTGTGCTACAATGGAAAGGGTCAAGATTTCCTGGCAGCTGAGAGCAAAGAAGCTGTCAGTCAAGGGAAGCTGTAAGATAAATGAAAGGCACAGGTTTAACTTAGCAGAATTTTTCTGTTGTTAAAAACAAACAAACAAACAAACAAAACTTTAAATCAGCAGATTTCAAAGGTACTCAATGTCTGTATTTTACTGAAGGCAGAGATGTGAGTTTAAGTCAATGAAATGATGCAAAAATAATGCCAAAATTAGAGCATGGGTCCCTCTAATCTCAACTTGCAGTTTATTTTCTAACCATACCCCCACATTTTGTCTCAAAGTAAGCTTAAAAAAGTGTGAGACAATAGACTGAAATGCTTTCCTGGCTTTCTGTGCTGGATCAACTGCAGCCTGGAATGATGTCAGGGTGTTTTCTTGTGAGTGGTATGGGCATCTCCTTCCACAGACTCACAGTAAATGTTTTCTGTTTACTTTGGAGCACATATTTCTTTTCTTATGTTTACACCACAGAGTTTTTGGCTACTGGCAGTTAACAGGTTTGAGTGTCATTACCATGTCTGTGTATTGTCTTCATTTTTATTAAGATTCCATTCCAATTTGTTGATTTACCATTGTTAAAAGATTTTTTTAAAGAAGTATTTGACCTACCACTGAAACCCTTTCTCTCATCTGCATATTGAATGGCTTGGCAATGTCCAGATGAAGAATTTAATGTGCTGGGAGGTATCNGTTAACAGGTTTGAGTGTCATTACCATGTCTGTGTATTGTCTTCATTTTTATAAGATTCCATTCCAATTTGGTTATTTACCATTTGTTAAAAGATTTTTTAAAGAAGTATTTGACCTACCACTGAAACCCTTTCTCTCATCTGCATATTGAATGGCTTGGCAATGTCCAGATGAAGAATTTAATGTGCTGGGAGGTATCTGGACAGATATTTAGCACTTTCGAGTGCTATGACTTTGGGTGTGATAAGCAAGACTGGAGCAAGTTTGGGCTGTAGAATCCAGTCCAACTGCAGCTGCAAGAGTTATGTTCTCTGATGGCCCAAACCGTCAGGGACATCAGCAATGAAAAGAATGACATGAGATTATATCTGATTGTGCTGGTTTGAAAGCAANATATAAAGAGAGCTTTTGAAACTACTGTATTTCTACTAATATTCATTCCAGTCCAGTAGAGAAAAGCCTGATGTCATTTGTGAATCTCAACTTTACACAGCATGATAGAACAAGTTTAAGGTTACCATTTGGGTTATGAAGTTTTCCAGTTTTGTTTTGTGTAAATTGTCATCTCCTATTTAGGCACATTATATGCTATACTCTCTATATTGCTACAAAGGCCTCAAAGGCCTCCCCAAAAGCAAAATTTAGCACAAGAAAATTCTCCCTGCAGATCCGAGTGAACGTCTAAGCACTCAGGTTTTGTTTGGCTTCAAACAAGCAGGTCATTTCTGTGATTTTAAATTTCCAAGTAAAACCCACCCCAAATATGTCTACTTTGAAGAGAGACCTCAAGCTACTGAAGACTTAAGTTACAATTAGTGCTATCACTAAAAAAACTATTTACTTTAAGTGGGAGCTGATCAGCATTCAGAACCACATTCTCATGATTACTCCAGACTCCTGTGTTTGTAGAAGCAGGAGAGAGTGAGCAGTAAAGCAATATTTCCAACCTGTACTTTCTCAAGCCATAACTCTGTGCATACACTCAAAATGTCTTCCCATATTACGAGTACAGAGATTGTACCTGCAGAACTCTTAAACTGATTGCATCTATATAGGAAATATCATACTATTTAATGGGAATATCAAGATTTAAGAGTGAGGAATGAGGAAAATCTTGCATCTTTCAATTTTTAATTTCTGTAGGCATGATAAGAATTTAATATTTTGAAAGAGATAAAGCTTAGGTGATTGAGATGATTAAGAGACAAGTATGTTTGCAGGTGAGAAAGAGATGTCATTTTGTGTACCCTAGTGCAATGCCCTGACATGAGACAGAAATAGAAGCCTGGTTGGGCTTGTGACAAGACAGATACAAAAAAGTTAGGTGAGTTGTAAAGGCTGTGGAAGGAAGATCATTGTATGCCATCAGCCTACAGGACCATAGTGTGAAGGAAGTTTTAAAAAGGATCTTAGAGATTTCTTTGTGCTAGGAAGTTATGTACAATAGAATCATGTGTGGAGCTGACAATTTGTACCTATACACACTATATATATAAAAAAAAAAAAGATATTATTAACCTAAGCTCCAGCTGTCAATAATGAGATGTAGGGAAAAATGAGCTTAAACCTCTAGCGTGTTTCAGGAAGGAAAGTGATAACACAATAAGGTCTAGAGACCTAAATTGTGTTATCAAATTTAATGAATAGCTCCATTTTTATATGAGGAAATACACCATAAAAGAAATGGTACTGGAGCCAGTAAGGACACAGGAATGAAAGTTCATGGCTCAAAGATTTTAAATGTCCTCTACTTTTCTGAGTGGTCAGACATGTTTAATGCAAACTTCATTGTCATCCCTCATAACCAGAGTGAACATATATGCTATTGGCCAACATCTAGGCTTTCTTGCAAGAAGAAACTATTAATAGTGCTGTATTAGTGCTTTTCAAATTCTGTTCCTTCAGATACCACTGAAATTTGATTTAGGTTTCTGCTTTACATAGTTTGTTACAAGAACATTAGAAGAACCTATCTGTCTGAATATATGCTTTCTTGCACTTGTCTCTTGCACACCTACATTTTGGTAGCATTTGAGTAATTTTATGTGTATGAAAATATCAGACTGAGCACTACTGTTAGGTGTATTGAAAAGTAGGAAAAGGATTTTTTTTCTCTTTATGGTGCCATATCTCCAATGAAACGAAAAATTTTGAGTCATGTCTGGTATTCCTTATGTGTTTCACTCTCAGACCTTTTTCAAAGTGTTTTCCATTGTGTTCAGCTTTACAGGGTACTTAAAACTGCAAAGTTATCAGAATTTCCAGTAAATTCCATCTGGTTTTCTCTGAATGACATAAATGTCTCTTTACTTCTGAATTCTGAATCTTTAGTCAGTTTTAATCTGTCTTCTCTTGCAGTGGCTTTTATACATTTATTTAATTTTGTACCATTAAAAAAATATTTCAAATGTATGTAATGTTTTGCTGAAATCAACTGAAAAACTGTAGGGCTGACCACAATAAGCACTGCAGTGTAAGCCATTTCTTTCTTTTGTTCAAAAAAGAACTCCTTCTTCTTTGCCTCAGCCTTCACTATTTTGCTATTTTGGTTAACTCAGGAGAGGTCAGTACAAGATGATATTCTCTAAGTCAGAATCACAAACCATCCTTTGCCAAACAATACATTTGTAAATTTTATGTAGCATGCATCCCACATAAGTGCTTTCTGCAACCAGCTGATAGTTGGAAATCACACTTATACTTTTGATCCTTCTTAAACTTTTGAACCATATTGGATGTACACCATTCCTCTTGTGCTTCCTCTGTCTGCAATGAGATATCTGTAAGATTTGCCAAAGGCTTTCCTGCTTCCCCTGCTACTTACTTCATAATGATGGGATATTATTCTTCTAGATGTGCTGCCTTGTCAACTTTTATTACATCTAGTTGCCAGACTTTATGCCATCTTGTAATCATAAAATCTTAGTGCATTTTACCCTTCTCCTCAGAAAACTCAGCTCTGGTCTCCAGTGTGTGATCTTCCTTCCTTTGTTTTCATTTTCAGCACTAAGGCAAAGCTGTATTTACAATGAGAGCGATGTGTAGGTTTTGTTTTTCTTATGAATTCCTGACTCACTTCACCCCAAACATTTATCTCAAGATTAAGATATTTGAAATTTGGGTAGTGACATATCTTAAAGAAGAAGTATTATTTATTTGTTTGCATTTTAGAAAAATGTGTCTAAGTTGGAGCAATGCTGTTGAAAAGAACAATGACTGAGTTTTCTTTCAGTTGCCTTTCAAAACCTCCCAGAATAATCTTCTCCAAACCTTAGCAGGCACTGAAGTGACACTGACAGGCCTGTAGCTTCCAGCATCCTCCTTCTTGCCCTGCCTGAAAACTGGGACAATGTTTGTCAGCTTCCAGTCAGCTGGGACCTCTCTGGATTCCCAAGGCTGCTCAAAGACCAAGAGGGCTTTTCCGAAAACATCAGCCAGATTTTTAAAGATTTTTGGATGAACCAGATCAAGGCCCATAGATATTTAGGGATCCAGCTGGGCCTCACACGGTTTCAGGGTAGACTAAGGGTTGTTCATTCTCAGAGTCATGGTCCTCCATCTCAGAGCACTGAGACCCCCTTGGTCTGTCATCCCTGCTGAAGTCAGTGGCAAAGGATGCATTAAACACCTCAGCCTTGTCATTGTCCCTGTTTGTGAGGTGACCATCCTCATCCTCTGATATACCAGTGCTATTTTTACACTCTATTGCCATTCAGATATTTGAAAAACCTCTTTTTATTTTCCCCTACAATTCTAGCCAGCTCCCAGAGAGCCTCAGTTCTAGACAAAAGGGAAGGGACTATAAAACTGTTTAGAAAGAAAATTTTGCCTCAGAATGAAAGAAATAAAGATGAGTGATGCATGAGCAAACATATGAACTGAGAATCAGATTTATCATTAAAACATTCATATTATGGACCTGCCATGCTGCAAGACTGGGAGTACAAGTCCATCTTGTGTATTACAGGAAGGCTGACTCTGTATTAATTAAATATCATGCAAAAAGCCAGAATTGCTGCCAGCATCACAACTTTGCAGTTTTTCCTTACCTTTTGGAGGGCTGCAGGAAATTTTGAACAGGTGGTTATCCACCTTGAAGTGCATGAAGGTCAAAATGTTGATATTCCTATGAAGATGCAGATATTAAATCAGAAAGTATTAAGCCAGCCAAAATCCTTCCAATTTATCTCTTTGGCTTATTTTTCTAGTGCATCCCTAAACTTCTTTATTGACCAGGTAATCAAACATATATTTTCTTGTTCCCAGTACAAACTTGTCATCCTAAAGCAGGATTTGCATTTATAGGTGGGTATCCATCATCCATGACTAGAAATTAAAACTAATATTAAAAATACTCATATATTTCTGTAACATGCCTGAAAGTATTGGTGCAGGAAGTAAAACATTTTTATACTTATCAGAATTTTTCAAAGTATCTATATATCTTTCCTGGATATTTAGATTCACCGTTTTTAAATCTATTTTTCGCTCTGAAGTTTGCCTTCACCTCTTAGGCCTTACTGTNATTGGCCACTAGATAATACTGTTGAAAACAGTGTTAGGCAATTCTGAGAAATAACAGATGACACATGAACTTTTTAATGGGCCATCTCTGTAATTAAACTGAGTCCAGATGTGACCTGTAATTTCCTAAGAAGTTACTTCAGTCCTTGAAAGAATGTAATAATAGTGAATATCCTACCTGCAAAGCCACCTCTTCTAGTGGAGATGGAGGCATCAGAAAAAACAATCAGGAAACAATATAAATGTCTTCAGGATCTATTATATTCTTTCTATTTTTTTTTCCTTGGAAAAGAACGATTATGTTTTTTCTTTATATATATGTGTGTATTTATTATATAAAGTCCCTTGGAAAGCTTTTTTTCCATTTCATTGGAAGTTTTCCTGCCACACATCTTGCAAGGATGTAAGTCTGGTCATATGATGAACACCCATTTTGCCCCTTGTTAATCATTTGCCAAGTAACATGTTTTCCATTTTCCTTCCTATTAAGTCCTCTTGATTAAACTTGATTAAATTGTCTTATTTTGTCTCACCTTTGCTCATATGAAAGTCTGAATCTCTGTAACTAATGTTTCTCTAAGATGCTGACTAAGGACCTTCCAATCATAAAAAATATCTTATATCTGAGTTTAGAATGTTTGCTGCTGCTGAAGCATCCAGTTTTCTACTGATTCCTCAGCCCATATAGCTGAAGTTTCATTTATAGCTGAGGTGACTGAGAAAGTCTTCAGAAATATTGCCTAAGTCTTCAGAGGGATGTGAAGATACCACAAACTACTCCATTCAAAATATCCTGAGGAGTAGAGAACAGGAATTGAATGTCAAATTTCAACATGGTGATTAAGCAACTGAACTCTGAGTGGTTGCCATGTAGCTTTCCCAGCTGTGAGTCGTTGTTTGATGGGAACCTCCAGTAGTTACCTGACTTGTTTCACTGTAGACCAATGTGTTCCTGAAACTCTGAGGAGTGTGCTCTGAGCATACCTAACGTGTGCCAGCTGGGGCCCTAACGATCCCCACACTGGAACTTTTTGGGCTTCTTTATGTTTTTTTAAGGTTTCCAGTTGCCACAGAGGTACCACTCAAGTGGTTCATCCAGGAAAGTGTCCCTCCCCAGCCTTGGCTCTGCCCTAGACCACAACACCCGTCAGAGAGGGTTTTCCACTGAGGCTGCTACTGGAGTGTGGGAAAAGAGATAAAACTTCCCTTGTCTTTCTGGTGGAGTTTGCAGGAAGGAATACCAGCTTTGGGAGATCAGGATGAGACACTGAAAAGAAAAGCTTGTTTGTGTACCAGAAGTTAGAAAATTAATTTCAGAGGAGGAAATTTGGACTCTGTTCTCATACATATATATGCTTATTCATCCACTACAGAAAGCTCAATGTAGGACCCATCTACTAGGTGAGGGCAACTACTGTACCCAAGCTGTAAGCTCTCCCTGGGTCTTTCTTCTTGGTTCAGTGTAGAGTGCCTAACAGTGGTGCTGTTGCAGGAGGAAGAGAGGAATAGTTCCACTCTTCAGACTTGTGCTGGTATTCGTTGGAGCTAGGGCTTTTGTACTTCCTGGATGAGTACATCAACTACTAGACAATTAAAAAAAAATAGCAAGGTAGGAAATAAAGAAGTACATTTATTTGTAAGTGCAACCTGCACTTTAAAAGAGGGAAAAAGGAAAGCTATCTTAACTTCTTTTAAAAAATAGCTGTTGTCTTAAAAGGCAGATTCTGACCTTTTAGTTGGATGGATGCCAGCAGTCATCCTCTGGAAAGACATACTAATTCAGGCTATGTATTTCTGTTCTCAGTATTTATTAGTTTTACTTTCCTAGCATGCCATATTTGCAAAATCAGTCTAGAGTGTGCATGGTATTTAGGAAATATTAAGATACATTTGCATTTTTGGTCCTATGCCTGGAATTTCCCACTGACCACTATAGGCAGTATATACAATACAACATTAGGAATGTGAGGCTCATGGGTGAAAACCTGCAATTAGGAGCCTCTATTTCTTACAGTGGGTTCAAGACTTCACCTGTGCTGGGGATCTACCTTGTAGACAAAATCCTGTGCTTTCAAGCCCTTATTGAATGGAGCCTCAAGTATTTTTTCCCAAAAGCACAAAGTAAATCAAAGATGGAGGAGAGGCCTCAACCCCTAATTTTCATTGTGTCTGTCTACATGATGAATTTAATAGCACCATCATTTTCTGCGAAATAATTTCCATTATGTTCTTCAAATAAGGCATTATATTGCAAGGTTCTATTCATCAATGAGAACTGAAAGATTGCTATGAAACAAAATGCTTGGTACTGGTCATAATTATATAAAAAGGCTAGAAATAAGACTGAAATACATCTGTTACTTGCCATCATTGTAATTTAACAATGACAATAAGAAGTTGACTTAAGAAAACCCACTAAAAATCCTTGATTTTTCTTGAACACATTGTACCAGTTTACCCCTTTTTGTAAAATTCCTCTAGGAATTTCATAAGCACTGCTCTAATTTTTTTTTTTTATCCATTCTATATCATATAAAAGCTAGTTTTACAGCCAGCAACATAAAGAGTATCCCAAGGACTTTTATAAAGATTTTGAGCAATATTTATTTGTTCTCTAATGTAGCAATTGGCTCTTATGAAACTATATATTTTTGTCATATAACCAATTGCTTTGCTGTAAAGGTATTCAGTAGTATAGAGCTTTCAGTGGTCAAAGTGTTTCCAAAGGCTTTTACTACAATTAAATTGATTCTGCATATTATGTAAATAACGATAATTGTAATGGCACTATTATTAAAAGGAGGTTCTTTGGGGTTGATAACTTGGAGATCATTTTAAGACAGAAACTTTATCATTATTATATCATTGTTTTTTATGTGAAGTACACACTGCAAGACAAGATTTGAAGTTTGCTCATAACATGCTTATTTTATTACTGCTGAAGAGGAGATTAGGGTTCAAGAAATTAGTCTCTGCAGGTGACATTTCTCATAGTTCTGCTATCAATTCCTGTTTGACATAACCTTTTCATTTTGTTGCCAGTACAATACTGGTCTTGTGCCACCCTGTACTTGATCATTGTAGATTTGTGCAAGAGAAGAAAAGAAAAAGTAGGTGAAACCCTGTGGGGTTATGCCTACATGGAGAGAAGCAGTAAGAGGACAAGGTGATAGGACTTATTTTTCTGGGTCTGTACACATGTTCTTTTCCAGAGGGGCATTTATTAAGTTTTTCTTTTATCTGAACCTCCCATGGCAAATCAGGGACAAGTGGAAATTCAGTGACTCGTTCTAGGTGAAAAAAACAAATCCAAGGTCTTTGAAGTTCCCAAACACCCTTTTAGCCTTTAAAGGAGTGGTACTGGACTACGAGAGAAAAGACCTTCGTAGAAGATACAAGACTCAGAAATCATGGGAATTAAAAAAAAAAAAAAAAGAATAAAGAATAGGGGTAAAGCTGTCATTTCATAAGAAATTTTTTGCTATTAAATTGATTTGCTACCAAAGAACTTCAAAGAATATTGAATAGGGAGAAACTTTTCCCATTGAAAGTAACTTATCAATAAACCAGTTAAAACCTGAGATAATATCACTTGCTGGGCTGTTTCATAAAATCATTATTTTTCTCTGTAAGGAAGAAAGCTAAAACAGTTGTGTTGACAAAAATTCCTTTTAAATACAGTTCTTCAGAAGCTGTCCAGAATGCCAAGAAACAGAGATAGGAAAACTTCTAGAACAGATGACGTTTGCAATAGCAATGCATTACAAGGTTTATGTAGAGGTCTTCACAAGATGGTTGCTGCTACTGAAAGTTGCATCTTTGAAACCTAACTTTGTTTTGGCAGAAATTTCTGACTTCTGGCTGAAATGAGGGCCCAGCTTGTTCAGCTCAGCTCTGATAACCTGTCAGTGCCTCGTAGGAAGTGGGGCGTTGCATGGCTGACACCCTGACTGTTGCTCTCACTAACATCCCGAGATTCTTAATCTTTTGATATTTGTTTTATGTTTGTGCTTCTTTAGCAGTTCATGTCAAAGAAAGCAAGGGATTGTATTTTCTTATGACTAGCAAAGAAAGGCAAGAGTTGGGTTTTCTTGGCAGAGTCTTTGGCCAGTTTTACACATAAATCCAGTTCCTCAGCAAACTGATAAAGGAAAAGAATATCTTTAAGCACAGACAAGGGTGATGGGGAGATGGTGGCTGTAAGTAGAGGTATGGGGAAACTCTGAGACTTTAAGTGAGGATACTTTCCCAAAGAAAGCAGTTCAAATAAGAGAATCTGTCTTACCTACAGGTACCTCAGCAAAAAGTGTAGGTGTCTGTGCAGCTGTGTTCCCCTCTCTGTTCTAGAGGAATATCTTAGACATGTTTTTTAGACAATTTTGGAAGCAGGACACTGGACTGAATGGACTTTTGATGTAATAGTACAGACTGTGTTGTTTAGTCTGCTCCTTTACCTTTCTTTTCCCATGAATATAATGTCTTTTACCCCCCATAAAGCCTCATCCTCCTCTCCTGCACCCAAATGTTCTGTTGTCTCCAACAGCCCTCCCCAGGTTGCTGCTGATGTATTTTTTTCTTGCATCAGCTATCCTCCTGCTCAATGCCCTCTCTGCTGCCGTTGCATAAATCAGTCATTCATATGCTTCTGTAGAGGCTAGGGTTACACAAATTATTACCACTAAATTCCATTTCCCTACAGTGAGTGGAGTTCACTGGAGCCTCAGATCCCTTTGCATGATTCTGTGCCTAATGAAATCAAGGCTAACAAGAATTGCAGGATTTTAGACTATGGATGCTTTTCTCTGTTTATTCACTGTAATGATTTTGGCACAAAAAACTTTGAAGTTTATGCCTCTCCACCAAGGTCAATTTTCAAGTAAGAAACACATTTTAATGCAGATAAATTGAGAATAGCTACCTTGGTCTTGCCTCCCTCTGTACTTGGGAATTCTCAAACCTCTCCATGTAAAAACCTCTTAACTCTCTTTTCCCTGAACCTTGTTCTGCAGTCCAAGGCAGAACAAACAAAGAGAAACCAAGACAAACATCCCTCAGAACAATGATTTCCCCCAGTTGGTTTCCTGCATGGCTGTTTATTCTGTCACTGTGAGTCCTGATCAGCAGAAAGCTTTGTCCTGCATAAAAGTTTCTGTGAAGCTAATTTAGGGCACAGCAAGGGCCTCAATTAAGCAAAGCATAATCCAAGCAAAACCCAGAACACAGCAATCCAAGTGTTTTTGTTTTGTGTCAGGGAAATGTATAAATATTTTACTGTAATTGTCTAGGAGGTTATGGTGAAATATCTCTTTCTCTGGAAAACAGGAAATAATCTTTCCTGAGGTCCATGTTAGTGTGGTGTTAGTGCAATCAGCTTTATGAGACAGCAACACCCAAGGCTCTGAGTTGGGTAATTTTGGATTATGTATCTCTTTTTTTTTTTTTTTTTTTTTTTTTTTTTTTGAGTATGTTANTTTTTTTTTTTTTTTTTTTTTTTTTCTCCTGTCGGGAAGTTTTTTCCTAAGTCTGAAGAATTTTGTTTTGCATAAAGGCTTAAAAAGAAAATGTTAAAATTTTTTTGGAAACATCAAAACATTTCTCTAAATGGGAAAATCAGCTAATGTAATTGTAACTAGTCTATTGCCCTGTGGAATACAAACATTGGGTTTCTGGGATCTGTTTAGCCCTAATGATTGAAGAATACAGAAACAGACTTACATAAGTCTATTTGATATAATACAAAGGCTTAGCTTCACAATTCCTTATTGATTAATCTTTCTATTTGGCAAAATATATGAGTTCTTTACCAGACTGTAGAATCATAGAATAAAAGACTACTACCATAACATATACAGCATTTTCTATCACTAGTAGTGCTCAAATGTAGTGCTTAAATAAATTACAGGTTTTCTTTGAATTGTACTTTGTTAATTTTTCTGCAAGTATTGAAAATTCAAGATTTTTATAGGTTTCAAATTTATAGGGAATATTGCCCTACATCCACTAAGCCCACCAGGATTTAATTCATAGATGCTTCATTTTTGAAGTGCAAGCACTGAAAAATTTAAAGCATCATGGCATTCAACAGGACAGTTGCTTTGTTTTACAGGTTTAGACATGGTATTAAGTACAAGTCTGAAGAGTTGCAAACTGTTGTAAAGAATACAGTAAATGAAATAATTCAGTATTTCAAATTGATATGTTGGTTACATGTAAAAAATTTTCAGCCCTGATGTCTACAGAGAATCCACAACACACCACAAAATCTCAGCACTTTCTTGATAATTTTGTATTGAGTACTCTCTAGATATTTTGTCAGGATCTTTTACTTCTGTCAGAGATAGCGATTGCATTGTAATCCCTCTGTGTAGATGATCTATACTTGTGAGTGTGCTAATCCCATGAAGTCAAAATCAGAACACCCACTGGTCATGCATAAGGGTCTGTACATGGAATATTTTCATATAGTTGAGGCTTAGAAATGTTTTATGTATCGAATGTGAATACATGCGTCATGCTCCAATGTGGGGAACAGCAAGGAGTTCTTTTAAAAATGGATAATGAGGAACAGAGTTAAGCCAAACAAGGCAAACGTTGTATCTGAGAACCTTTTATTTGGAACGAAAACGAGAAAAAAAAAGGAGTTGCCCAGATGAAAAAGAGCTAGAAGAGACAGGAAAGAAGGAAAGAAAAATGGGAAAGGACTGGGGGAGACATGAGACACAGAGAGAAGACACAGAAGAGAGGGCGTTTCCAGCAGCGAGCCAGGGAAGCGCTGTGGGTGCCCAGGCCGCGGGCTGTGCGCGCCGCCTGCCCGGGCTCGGGCTGGGCCTGCCCGGGCCTGCGCGGCTCCCGGAGAGGCGCGGCTGCACAGGCCCGGCTCCCGCGGCCACGGCGCCGGACATGCGGCGAGTGGGTGCTCGGATGGGAGGTCCAGGAGCCTGGACACAGTCACGGCGAGTGTCGTGGTGACCGGCTGGACCGGCGCGGCAGCGTCAAATGCGGGCAGCCCGAGCAAGGCGGAGGCAAAGTGTCAAGGCGGCGGTCAGGGACACAGGGAGGCAGGACAGGTGCGAGGGCAGGCAAGAGTAGGCAAGGGCAGGAGAGCCAGAAGGCAGGCTGGGGCCAGGGCAAAGGAGGGAGCGAGCCAGCCAAGGGACAGCAGCAAACCCCGGCAAGCAGCCACCAACCCCAGCGAGCCATGGTGCAGTCAGTTTTCATACACCCCGGCCCGTCCCAAAGTCCGCCCGTGGACAGGAGACCATTGGTCGGGTCTGAACTCTCTTTGCGCTCATTAGTGGAGACCTCTTGGGACCTGATTGGAGAAGCCCCTCTGCAGTGTCTGCTACTGAGTGCCCCATGAGAGGTGTGGCCAGGCGAAGTCTCCCCAGAGATGAGGCTTCCCCCACTTCTAGCTGCCCTCTCCTATGCCAGGTGTACACACCCTCCCCCCTCATGTCTCTGACAATGCTGACAACCAGGGTTGAGGCAAACTAAAATGGCTGAACCAAAACTAAATTGGCTCCTCACAACATGATCTTCTGGAATTTGTCATTATTTCCCATGGTAGGGGGTCAGGTTTTGCAGTGAAGACGTTGTCACTAAAATAACTGTGGTGACTCATACAACTGTGAATACCCTCCTGGTAACGAGAGTTTATGACTAAGCCTCAACTGAAGACGAAAGCCAGGGCAAAACAAAATAAGCATAGCAAGGAATAGCAAAGCAGATGACCAGCTTCTTCAAAACCTGCAGACTGGTACAGGAAGAAACAAGCGCTTGAAACAGGCTGACAGGTGCCAGCATGGCCAGGGAGAAAGGCTTGGCAAGGCACTGCCACTTAGGCTATGGCTATGTCTGCATCCATTATGTGAGAAATGAACAGACTCACGCCGTTAAAATTTAAAAGATTTATTAAACAGCTCTACTGGACAGGTCTCAGGATGAGCCCGGAACCTCTGCAGCAGAACAGAGTGAAAAACAGCGGCAATATGCGTGCTGGGTGCTCCCTGCCAAGTGAGACCTCGGACAGAAAGAGGACTTTGTGCCAGACACGACGCAGTCCTTATACCCATGTTTCTTGGGCTGATTGTCTTGTTACAGTCCAGTATCCATTTAGAGGTTGCTGCCATTGGTCGGATGTTAGCACCAATGATCTCTAGAGTAATATCATTACCTTTAGAAGGTTCCAGTTGCTTCTTCCCCTTGAAAGACTGTGTCAACACCACCCAATGCTTACATGCATGCATGATAATAATGTGCGCATCTGAAATAATTCTAACGCAACAATGGGCCTCCCACTCCAATGCAACAAATATTAACACAATTAACACACAGTTAACAACCAACATCAGTGTAAACTTATCATGCCAAAATTTACAATATCGTCTTTAATCACCAAAGTCCACCCCATCTATAACACAATTGCTTTCCTAGCTTCTTCCTTTAGCGCAGCAAGCTGCCTAAATTGCTGTGCCTCATACTGGAGGTCAGAATGCTGCATACTGCAAAGTGATGTCATTTAGGGCTCTATCTTATGACACTCTGGGCACTTACTACACAGCTATGTGAAACTTGCATACTCTTGTAACACCCCTGTAAGGGCTGTGCAGCTTTTGTGCTGTCAGTATTTAGGGTGGTGAATGTTTTCCCAGTTTTCAGTAAGGGATAGAAGGATGATTTTCTGTACCTGTAGGTAAATACAGGCCTGTCCGTCTCTGTCATTGGTCACAGCCAGCATGGATTCATGAGGTGAAAATCCTGCTTATCACAAACTTAATCTCCTTTTATGACACCATTACCCACCAACTTGATCAAGGGAAGCCAGTTGATACACTCTTTAAGGATGTCAAATCGTTTGATACTGTCTCTCACAGGATCCTTCTGGACAAATGTTCAGCTCACAGCTGGATAAACACATCATGTGATGGGTGAGCAGCTGGCTCACGGGTCAGGCTCAAAGTGTTAAAGTGGCTGAGGTGATGTCAGACTGAAGACCTGTCACTAGTGGTGTTCCACAGGGCTCCATCCTTGGCTCAGTGCTCTTCAACAGCTCCATAAATGACTTGGACATATTACCTGAATGTACACTAAGGAAGTTTGCCGATGATACAAAATTGGAGCTGGTGACTCCCACGAAGGCAGAAAGGCCCTACAGAGAAACCTCGACAAATCAGAGGACTGGACAGCAGGTTCTGCACCTGGGATGGGGCAATCACGGAAGTACAGTCTGGGGAATGAGAAGCTGGAAAGTAGTGCTGCAGAAAGTGGCCTGGGAGTTGCTGGTTGCTGGCAAGTTGAATATGAGTCAACAGTACCCTGGCAGCCAGGAGGGCTGGGATGTATCAGGGGCCACTGTGTCCTGGGGAGCATCAGGCACAGCATGGCCAGACACCTGAAGGAGGGGATTGTCCCCTTCTGCTCTGCACTGGGGTGGCTCCATCTTGAGTCCTCTGTCCAGTTCTGTGTGCCACAAGCTAAGAAGGATATAAAGCTATTAGAGAATGTCCAAAGGAGGACTACTAAGAAGGTGAAGGGTCTGGAGAGGAATTTGTATAAGGAGGGTCTGAAGTCACTTGGCTTGTTCAGCCTGGAGAAGACTGGGAGGTGAACTACAATCTACAACTTCCTCATGAGGAGAAGAGAAGGGGCAGGCACTGATCTCTTCTATCTGGTGACCAATGAGAGGATCCAAGCAAATGGCCTGAAGCTGTGTCAGGGGAGATTTAAGTTGGATATTAGGAAAGGTTTCTTCACCCAGAGGGTGACTGGGCACTGGAACGGGCTCCCCAGGGTAGTGGTCACAGCACCAAGCCTGACAGAATTCAAGAAATGTTTGTACAATACTCTTAAGACACACAATGTGATTTTTGGATTCTTTCTGGGCAGGAGTTAGACTCAATGATCCTTGTGAGTACCTTCCAGCTATTCTCTGACATTCTGTTATTCTATGATTTAATTGCTACTATTTCTCCCCATTTTCAAGTGTATATTTTTAAAAGTCATTAACTTATTTACTTTGTAATTCTGAAGAAAATAATTGTCAGAAGGATAAAAGTTCTGTAAAATGTTGGTAATATGTCAGCTCCTTATCCATACGTACACATGCAGCAAATACTGACCTTAAGAGAATAAAACTCAGCAATCATCCATAAATAAATCAATCTGACAGCAAGTTCATATAGTGCTACAGGCAACATCTTGAGACAGGTTTGCCTGTAGTGAAATTTGAAAGTTTGGAAGAACACAGTGTGAAAACAACACCTACAGTTTCATTGGGTTGGAAATGTCAGTGTATCACAGATAGTACAAAACTCTGTACTTTCTGTGTCGGGCATGAAGGAGAGTTAAAGATGGAATAGCATGCTGGTGCTGAAGTGTGGTGTGAATCTTTCTTCACATTCCTAGAGAAAGGTCATTCAGGTACAAACACAGTGTCATCCTTATGGGAAATTATTTCTGTTGAAACGAAAATCTAAGTTTATATTAAATAAAATACAGATTTGTGATGAGCTTTAATGTAAAACAGTAGGCAGTAATCGATTGTTAGTTTTATATGGCACACCTAATTCTATATTAAAGAACGGTTGAATTTATAAACAAGCTAGTGCATCAAGATAAGAATCTCTGACAGTATGTCTGTGGGGCAGAAATTCATCCTTGTGATAAAAAGAGCTGCATTGACACTTAGGAAATGTGTGTTTCAGTCCTGACCCTGCTTCAGACTTCTTGTATTATCTTTGAAAACTTAGTCTTTGTTTTTAACTGTGAAACTGGGATGAGACAATTTCCTCTGAAAACATTTTTCAGTTTATAAACACTCTTCGTGAAGGACACTTGCATGGGAGTGTCCTGCATTGACCTTGAGTAAATGAAAGTCCTAAGACATGCTGTAACAAAGATACAAACTATACAAGTGCAGAAGGTGCCATTTGGTACAGAAAATGCTGTTTTGACAAAATTAACAATTCTTTGGAACTTGGCTATGATGTTCATGACATTTCCACATGGGATTTTTCCCTTTTGGAGAATAAGGTTTCCAAAGAAAGTTCTCATAACATATTTAGCATACACTCATTTTCAAAAAGAGATGTTTAAAATTTACATTTTGGGAGAAATTATGTATATGTTTTTCTTCTGAATCAAGAACAAAAACACTGAAATGGCAATATATCGGTGAAGTGAGGAAAACTAGCATTTACATGATGAAAATACTCCAAATTCTATTGAAATTATATTTTTAACTGAGAATTAAGGTTTTTTTTCTTCGGTCAAAAGTTAATTGTAAAGTGTATTCAATATCTTGACTTCATTATCTTTTGTTTGCTTTTACTCTAATGTTGATGCTTTTTCAATAATTTTCAGCTTACTTATGTGTGCCTGCTCTGTAGTAACCACTTGAAAATGTCGAGGTATTTATGAAAATAAAAGGAAACAAGTCTGAACAGAGATTCTTATTGCAGAATTATCTTTACAATGCAGTCTTGCTTGCTCTTACAGTGCATTTTCACTGTGATTTATGAACAGTGTGTGCACAGCAGTTGCTGTTGAAGTAGTATGGAGGAAAGTTAAGTTTGTAAGGATATCCGCTGTGGTAAAACGTTAGCGAATCATGGGTAATTCAAAGATAATATCATGTCCTGTTTCCTTTTTATTACCTTCTGCAGCCTCATCTTTAGGATGATTCTTTTATCTGTGGCAATGCCTATTTGGTTTGCCTAGTTCTACATGAACAGTTTTGAGACACTCAGCTTTAAACTGGCACTGAAATTTTATTTGCTCTGCTGTGCTTTTGGAATTTAAAACTTAAAAATTCAGGGATTGAAAAAACAGCAGTGTCATGCATATCGTTCCTTATTCTACCAATGGAGCAGTGATGAGAAATAATAATTTAAGTCATTACCCCTTCTGAACATTAACAGTTCTAAATCTGGAAAATTCAGAGAAAGGGGAGGAATGTGTTGCTTAACACATGTGAATAAATATGGTGAATAAATTTTCAAAGGACCATATTTTTCAAAAGATTTTTCTCTTGGGATAAATAATCACTGGCAATGATCAAGGAACTGGAAAAAGTCATATTCCTGAGCAATATTTCAGAGTGTTTTGGAAATGTCACAACCTGTTAATAGTTTTTCCCAAGAAAAGAAGGAAGGACAGGAAACTATGACAAAAAATGTTGCTGGAAAATAACAGAAAAATCACAAATTCTCATGTTAGCTTATGTCCAGGCAAACAGAAAAGCATTTGCCTCTTCTGGGTTATTTTTGTGCTTGATTTTAAAACCAGTACTTGGATTCAAAAAAGACAAAAAAGACCCATTAAATTTTCACTCATGTTTCTGTAAAAGGCATCCTTTTATTCCATCTCTCACAAATGTCTTTTAGTAATAAGGTCTCAGGTATATAGGATCTTAATGTACTATAACTGCTTAGAATAGAAATAACGGGACTCTTCATTCTTAATCTGAGGCAAAGAGGTTTATGGGATTTTATTTGTTTGCCTTTGTTTCTGATGAACTACAGGAAGGTCAGGGGTGACCCTTGCATTTAAATCTGGAAGTGGTAGTAATCATAACAGTGATTTCCTGTAGAAGAAAACCCTGTAGCTTAAATATCATTCCTGTGACAGGTATGTCACCTACAATTACCTGTGTTCCTCTTCTGGAATAATGACAATCAGAACATTCCTGAAGAGACTTATCAGTAAGGGGCTAAACTTGTAGATATTCAGTAGGGATTCAATGCAAAGTGAAGCTCCAATGGTTCAGACTTCTTTTAAAGGAAAAAATTTTAAGTCGAATATGTAAGTGGACATTGTATTTCTGTAGCATGAAAACCAAAGTCTTTGCATAAAGAGATGGCTAATTTATAATTCTGAAGTGAAATTTCTCATAAACAGTCTGGATGAAAATGGTGCCTGAATGGTTAGAATTTTCATCTAATATTACACTGGTACAAATGTGTTAACAATGAAAAGTGTTTTCCATATTCAATTCTGCTGTGAAAATGCCCTCTAAACTATAAAACATTGATATCAGTGCTCACCTAGTACACAAGAAAGTACCCTGTTTGATAAAATGTAATTACTCATGTGAATAATATTAAATCAGAAAATCTTAGATTAGCCTGTCTTGGAAAGGGACCTTAATGCTCATCTAGTTCCAACCCCTTGCTATGGACAGGGACACATTCCACTAGACCAGGTTGCTCAGCCCCATATCCAGCCTAGCCTTAACCACTTCCAGAGATGTGTCATCCACAACTCTGGGCAACCTCATGTAGGAAAGGTTCTGCTCATCTGGACAAAGTGGGGAAATGGCAGAGAGCAAGGTCTTCTCCCAAATCTCAATCCTGTGGAACAATACAATAGCACCAAGGTTTTCCCTGCATTCATAGAAAATCATAAATGTGGAAAATTAAATTCCACTGGGACAGCAACAACTTCTTCATTTATTTCAGAGAAGACAGATCTTTGCCACAGGACTTTTCTGATACATTTTAGCATAACAGCTAAAAAGAATTAATTTTCTGGGTGTTGGTTGTTTTGGGGCATTTTGTGGACATGTTTATGGTTCTCTTCAATAAACCACTATGGTTGTGAATGAAAATGTCCTACTACTTGGCTGCTCTTGTAGAAATATTTTTTCTTTTTGTATACTACTCATAGAAGTGTTTTTATTCTATGTAGTGAAATTTGCTTCAAAAAGAACTTTATGTTACATTACATTTTCTTTAACAGGGTCGATTTCCTGCCACAGTTTCCTTTTTAACCTTTAAAACCTGTGTCAGCAAATATGAAAGAAAGAGAAAAAAAAAGGAGATGGCCTGATGAGAAATAGATGAATAAGGATTATTGAAATACTGTTGAGAAAGAGGTATTTCTGCCTTTATCTTTCCTCTAGCTGTCACTTTGTGAGCCCTGAAGGGCTCACTGGCAGTGGCATGTCAGAGAAAATGCAATTGCCCTTTCAGGAGCAAATCAGAGACAAAAGTAGTACTAGAAATGCAATTCCAGTAGGCGGTCTCTAAGCATATATTAGCTGTTATTGCTGAGAAATCTCCTTGTGATACTTTCAAACCCTCAGTCCAACCAATTTCAAGTAAATTAGGCTTCTTCCAGAGCACCCTTTATATTGCTCTACATTTTTCTGTCCTTCCTCACATGGAGTTGCACTCTCTCCCTGCCTCACTGACTGCAGTCTCACCAGTGGTTTCAAAACATAGAATTTCTTCCCCCACCTTTCAAGGGAGGTGAGCTGCAGGATAACACTGTGTGTAAGAGAACGAGAATGTGGAACCCAAGCCATCTAAGCCATTTGCTGCATTTTCTCACTAACTAATAATAGAGTTTTCAGGCTTTGCCTTGCCAAATGTCACAAGACAGGGAATATGGAGAAAAATAATTTGGAAGAAGGGGGCTTAAAAATATCACTTAAAGAAATATGTGCTGGTTTCCTTATATTTCTCTCGCTGCCTGGCCCTCCTTCAACCTTGAAAATATAGGGATCAGATTTAAAAGTATTTTGGATAGAAAGGCTCAGAAAAAAAGGAATTTATTATCTTTCCTATACAACACAAATTAGGATTTCAAGAGATTTTTCTGAGAATATGAGATTATTGTTAAAAAATGTAGACTGTTATTCTCACAGCACTAGGAATAATGATATTGCAGCCTAATTCCATTAATTTAAGATTATTTCTGTTAGGGTTTTTTTCCTTTAAAATATGATAATTAGAAGAGTCATCATTTTTTTCTGGTCAGTGGTACAGAAAATTATGCATCTGTGGTAGGTTTCCAACAGACCAACACCTTCCCCCTGGTTGGGGCTGGGGGAGGAAGAAAGGCAGGGCACCCTTTTGGGCTCCTCTCTGGTGGATTGCTGAGCAAAGGTGCATATTCTGCAGTCAAGCACAAGGCATAACTCACAAGCCATAATCCCAGAGAACTATATTTGACATTAGTAAAATGGGATGTCATCAAGCATATACATCCTGGCCCACTCATTGAACAGAATAGATGAACCTTTATCTTATAGGTTACTCAATATGGGGTAAAATCAAGGTCCTTCTGGTGCTGATGTCAGTGTGCTGACTCGAGTGGTGGTACACCACCCTGCAGCAGTAGAATAAATGCTGGTTTTATTTCACTGCTGGAAATTGCTAGAAATTATGTCCTGATACTAGAAAAAAATTGTGCTTGTGAATAATCCTGGTGCTGTGAGCAGGGCTATTGGAAGTAATGAGGCAGTTTGCTGTCAATGAGTTTCCTTAGACTTGCAGGTTTAGGAGCTTAGTAATTTTTGTAAGATCACATGATCCATGGTTTTCAGTGTTTACTTGCAACATTGCTATTCCAGCTGAGAGTGAAAACTCTTCATTTATTCCTTTCCCCTGTCTTTCTGTTCTTGAGAAACAATATCCACATCTCTTCACAGATGTAACACATCCTTAATGCTGCTGAGGGGAAGTCTTGCCCTTAATAATTGTAATTTTCATGCTCTTGTCACTCTCCTGTCCCTGACACTGAGAGGCTTTCAGTGCTTTGACAACTTTCCTCTGTTTTTTTCAGCTTGAAGTTTCCTTGTCTGTCACTTGCATGATGCATTTTAATTCCAGGATGTGTAACTGCTAATGCATCGTTACAGTCAGGAGTGAAGCTCTGAGAAAACAAATTTATTAGAACTGGGAAAGAGTTTGGAAAGCAGAACTGATTTACTTACTGTATGTGTGCTGGTCCTTCCATCTTAAAAAGACTCAGATGGAGAAAAGAAATATATCAAAGTATGAAAAGCTCCCCTACAGTTGTAGGGAACTTTATAATTTTGAAAAAAGTCACTGTACATGATAAAGGTCAGTAACACGTTAATAATGTAAAGAAGTGGTTGTTTTGTGCCACAGTCAGGAACAAGGAGACTTAGTGAAATAAATGCACCACTTAAAAGGCGTGAAGCACTTTTTTCCCTCTATATGTAGTTTAAGTGATGACTCAATTTGCAAGGAGGTCAAAATTATAAATTGGTTCAAAAAGGTATTAAGCAAATACATGAATAATAACGGTATGAAATACAGTGACCCAGAGGTAACCTCCAGCTTGAGGAGTCTCTAAACTACTGATTACTGTCATCTGTCAAGAAAAGGGTCACAGTTATATGTACTTTATTCTTCCACAAGCACCAGCTACTGTCCACTGTAAAAAAAAAATCTGATCTGGGACAAGAAATATGCCCATTGTTTTTTTGCTTAAGATTGAAAACTGATGTGCACGAGTTTTTAAATAACATAGAAGTGAGAATTCAATTACAAATGCATTAATATCAAGGAGTATGAAGAATTACACACAATGTTAAAATGACATGTAAGTAGTTACAATAGATGAAAAGGAAAATTCAGCTTAAGTGAAATTCTGAACAAAAAAATATATTGAGATTGGGAACAGTATCTTCCTAGAGCTACTAGAAACACAAACCAATTGAAAATGTACTCACTGTGACAGAGAATTCTGAACTGACATCCAGATGGTGTAAGTTAGATTCCACAAAGAATGAGTTTATTTCAGTGGATGCTGGCTTTGTCATGACACACACAATTGGTCTGTAGCTCTATGGATCAAGTATGCTCTGAATTGCACCAAATGTGACTTCAGAGAATGGATGAGAGATTTTCAAAAACAAACCTGTTTTTGTAATGGTGCAAACTTGAAGTACATTAGCCTCAGGGATTTTTCCTTGGATTACTGAGAACAAATCGGGGCCCAACACTTCAAGTTTGAAAGATATCTCCAGGAAAAGTTTCTTCCTGTTTTAGAGCTTTTAGGATGGTGAATAAACAGTATTTACTTTAAAGGCCTCTCAGAAGTCTTAAAAAGTTAGGCAAAACTTTTAATGACTACTAGCATTTTCATAAAGGGGAATGTTATTTATGAGAAATATTGTGCTTAAACTTTGTCTTGGGCAACACCATTATCTTAATTTCTTCCCAGAAAGAAAAATCACGGTAAGGCTGAAAAGCAAATCAATCAGGCAGAAGAGATAGCAAGGAGATGGGTCAGAAGGAGAGACACAGGTATTCAGACTTGTAAGGTGCAGCTAGACTCATCCATGTTTTGTCACATGTGGCAAAAACATAGTTATATAACCAAAAGATCTTTCTCTAAGTTCTATCAGTGTAGTTAAGAAGAGAAAAAGCAACTTATGCACTTTCTGTCCATTAATAAGATTCAAATACCTTCAGGTTGACATTAGCTCTAATTGCATGTTTGGGAGTGAAATTTTCTTCTTTCTTTGCACAGTCTGTTGTCAACAAGGTGGATATTTATGGGAATGTGAATGATTCTACAAGTGGTGATTTAGAGGCTAAATTGGAGCATATTTGAAATATTACCACATGAATTTCTGTTCTATTTGCTCAATTCTTCTTTCTTGAAATATTTTTAAAGTGTGCAAAGGAGGTAATGTAAAATTTCTACTGTCTTCTAATAACTGAGTCACCTCTACAGAACACATTTGAAGGTCTTTCCATTAGTATTACATCAAATATAAGAATATATTATTTTTATTAAAAAGTACTCTTTAAAGGTACTCCTTTGACAGCAGACTTGAATTTTTAATGCTACTTGCAGTTCTTGAAGACTGGGCAGACTGAAAGTCTAACTCGTTAAATCAAATGGTGTCTGGAAGATCCACAGAAAACATGAACCCTAAAACTAACGAGTATGACATAAATGTGATGGCACAATTGCTTGGTTAAAAGGTCATACTTTCTGACAAATGATGTGTGTTTTGATTAATAAAATATCCTTGCCTAAACAATACATTACAGATGTTTAAGATTGAAGCTTAAGAACAATGATCATTTAAACACAAGTTATCTCGGAACACTATGATACATAATGGATGTAAATTAATATAACTTTGAAAGAGAGATAATTCCAAGAAGAAAGGTATCCAGAAAACAGCTCCAGCCTGCACTTAAGGGATTTAAAAACATTTTTGAAGGCTCACAATTTTCGCTTCATGCAATTTCATTCTAACTTAGTGAAGTTGCAAATACCTTTGCCTTAAATTTGCCTTGCATAATTAAGACGTGATTCGTATAGCTATTAAATTTACTGGAGAAGAAGCTTTCCAAATCCAAAATAAGAATGAGGCATGACTTAAGAGACTATGCAGGTCTGTATGTGCGTATGTACCTTTTCTTTTTCTCTAGTTCTCTACATACCAGCAGGAGCTATGTGTGTTTTATGCTGGCTGCTATTCAGATCATGGAAGTGAAACAGCAGGCTAGAAATCCTATACAAGATGGAGAGATGTCATAACCTTTCCTACTTCCTTCCAACTCTGCATCCTCTGCTATTGAGGTGCTAAGGAGTGGCAGAAGAAGTCCTATGGTAAAGTCTGCACTGACAGAAAAAGTATAACTGTAGTATAGGTTCTTACCAACATCTCCATTAACCCTGAGATTAGCTCAGTTGGTTAAAGCAAGGTGTTAACACCAAGATCATGTATGGGCCATTTACTCAATGATCCTGTAAGTCCCTTCCAACTCAGACTGTCTTGTGATTCTGTGATAAAAGCTCTAAGTTATGGTACTGGAATCACCCTGGTGGAGTTTGCTGATGACTCAAAATGAATGGTGAGGTGAACACATCAGAAGGAAGAGACTTAGAGAGAGTGGAGAGACCTGGACAGGCTGGAAGAGTGTGCTCACACTCTCAGGTACAGAGATTAAGGTACAAACAAAGTTTAATAAGGCAAAATTCAAAGTCCTGCACCTGCATAACCAAAGAGAATAGCATAGATCAGGATTTGTGTGGCTGAAAGGGACATGGGAGTCCTGGTGACAACAAGTTGGATGAGCCAGCAGTGCACCACCATGACAAGGAAAGCAAATCAGATCCTGGGCTTCATCCACAGGGCCATTACTGTCAGACCTAGAGAGATATCATCCCACTCTATTCAGGCCTTGTCAGGGCTGAGAGCAGACCTCATAATTGTCTACAACTTTCTCATGAGAGGAAGTGGAGGGACAGGCACAGATGTCTGTGGTGACCAGGACCCAAAGGAATGGTATGGAGCTCTGTCAAGGGAGAGTTAGGTTGGATATGAGAAAAAGGTTCTTCAGCCAGAAGTGGTTGGGAACAGGCACCCCAGGGAAATGGCCACAGCACCAAGCCTGACAATTCTAAACACCTTTCAGACAGTGCTCTCAGGCACATGTTGTGAGTCCTGGGAATGGTGCTGTGCAGGGCCAGGAGTTGGACCTGATGATCCTTGTGGGTCCCTGCTATCTTAGGATATTCTATGATTCCATGATTCTATCTATGTCCCCACGATCTGAGAAAGACGCAGAGAGATGGAAGAGAATCCAAAGGAGTGCCACAGAGGTGATCAAAAGTCTGCAGAATGAGTGTTTTGGCAAATCATGGTATTCTAAAGCAACTCAACTTATCTTTACACTAAAAAAGTTCAATTTCTGAGTGAAGTTGAAAAAAAGGTGTTTTGAGGTATGAGTGTTACCTTTTGATCTAATTTTCTCCCCAATTTCTATCCCATTCCTAATTAATGAGTTTTAAATATGTCAGTTACCAGCAGCAATAATAAATTATCTTCCAGAATATGGGGCTGCTAATCATGATTTTCTTAAACTGATCACGTTATGCCACTGCATCTATCCAGCAGTACACAGTGTTCATCTGAGCAACCCAGCTGACATAATGAAATATAATTAATCTTTTCAATTGTTCATTTAAAATGTAATTGTATTTTTAAATTGCTGTGCAATTTAATAAAATCACAGAGTATAATTGCCTTCTCTTAGGTTGTATATGTTATAGAATATTACAATTTTCTAAACTTCCATGCATTCTTCTGTCTTCAAACTGATGGTTAGCATGATTTAAATTAATATCTATTTATTGCTCATTCTGAGTCATCTTGCTAATTTATCGATAGCCTGTAGTCTTCAAATTTGTCATAGTTTCTAAAGTAGCCTAGTTGAAGTCCTGTGGACCTTAATATTGCTTAATATTGTCAGCTTCCTAAGACTTCACAGACTAAACAGAGATTCTTTCTTCATTGTGACTAACAGTATTTCCCAAAGACAATGCAGACCTGCACCACAAATGGAGAACACAGAAGAAATGGGAGAAGGGTCACAAGCATTCCCTGGCTCAAAATATTCTATGGATGAGAAATAGATTGCTTAGTGTATTGGACTAGGATGGCAAGGTTTTGGTAGTGGGAGGAATAGAGGACTGGCACCTCTGAGAACCTGCCAGAAGTTTCCCTATGTCCAGCAGAGCCAATGCAGCTGACTCAAAGATGGACCCAGCACTGGCCAGGGCTGAGCTCATCAGCAGCAGTGGTAGTGCTTCAGGGGTAAGACAGTTAAGAAGGCAGAAAAAATATTACTGTGCAGAAGTAATTGTGGCCAGAGGAGAGGAGTGAGAATATGTGAGGGGAGCAACCCTGCAGGCCCCAAAACCAGTGAAGAGTGCAAGGCAGGAGGTGTTCCAGGTGCTGTCAGAGATACCCCTGCAGCCCATGGAGGTGCATGGTGGAGCAGAGAACCACCTGGAGCCCATGGAGGAGCCCAGGCCAGAGCAGGCTGGGGCCTGAAGGAGGCTGTGACCTGTGGGAAGCCCATGCAGGAGCATTCCTGACAGAATCTGTGAACCCTTGGAGAGAGGAGCCCATGATGGAACTTGTTTGCTGGCAGGACTTGTGTCTTCATGGGCAACCCATACTGGAGCAGCCTGGTCCTGAAGTACTGCATCCCACCAGAGGGACCCACACTGGAGCAGGCCATGAAGAACTTCAGGGAACTGTGAGAAGGACTCACAGTGGATAAGTTTGTGAAGGACTGTCTCTCATGGGAGATACCACGCAGTGGAGCAGGTGAAGGATGTGAGTTCTCTCCTGAGGGGAAAGCAGTGACAGAAATGTGTGATGAGCTGAACAAACCCTTATTCCTCATCTCCCTGTGCCACCGAGGAGGAGGAGGCAGTCAATTGGGAATAAAGTTAAGCCCATGAAGGAGGGAAGAGTTAAGGGAAGGTAGGGGAAGGTGGTTTTAAAATCTGTTTTATTTCTAATTATCCTACTCTGATTTTGATACATAATAAATTCAAATAATTTTCTCAAGTGAAATCACTTTTTTCCATGATTCTCCCTGTCCTTATCTCAGCTCATGAATCTTTTGTTATATTTTCTCTGCCCTGTGCACCTGAGAAAGGGAATGATAGAGTAGCTTTGGTGAGCACCTGGCCTGCAGACCAGGTCAAACCATCACACTTTGTTTCTGGGCTGGCCCAACTGAAGTGGATGGAAATTTTACCTATGGAATATTAAATAAACATCGGTTCTTGTTGATGTTTATCTGTGACTCTTGATACAATGAAGTCTATTCAGGTGAAGTCTATGGACCTTGAAGCAAGGTCTTCACAGAGTGAAGAGGGATCAGCAGGAGACTTTCTTTATCAGATACTGGGTTATAACTCTCAATGTATTTTTCCTAAAGTGGTCAACATCCCCCTAAATCCATAGTGATTTCTGCTTCAGAGTCTTTACAATAGAGGCATTGATCTTACTGCTAAAGAACTGAGCTGAGCATTTCACATTCAATAAACATAAATATTTATGCTTTGAAACTCAACTAGTCAAGAGCTAACATCCAGAAAGAGAAATTCTTGAAAGAACAAATGTTTTGTTTTGTTTTCAAAATAGCCTGAAGAATATAATCTTGGAAATATTTTCCATGAATTGAAGCAAAGCCAGGTTCTACTCTTCACAGCCCCATGTCCTGGCACTAATACTAAATTATTGAGTACTCCAGATTTCCTGAATGGTTCTGTCCTGTAGCAAAATCAGTCTATGTAATCCATAAGAAGAAAGTGGTCCCCTTTTCTGTGAAATGGGGAAGAATCATGACAGTTATTCTTTTGCACTTAAGACCCTCATCTCTGTAGTGCATAGGACCTTCATGAAGATCAATTAATTCTTCCTAATAATGCTCCACGTGTTTTATCATCTCTACTCAGGCCCTAGGACAGTAATAAAGAACAGACAAAAAGGATTGATTATTTATTGAACCACACTTTAAGAGAACTGTACTAATGATTTAACCAAGTTATCTTTCTTATCTCCCTGTGTTCTGTCAATTTCTGATTTATTAAAAGAAAAAAGTGACCTTGTGATCTTTCTACAAACATCAAGTATTAAATGCTTTATGCAATCCTTTAAGGGAAAGTGGAAGAATGAAAGAGCTACAGGAGTTATTTTTTTTAAATTACATGCTTTTAAGTTCCCTCTTTTATACTGTTAGACTTTAGGAGTTATATCAAAATAAACTGCTAAAAGATAAACCAAAGAGGTAGAGAATAGACACAAGTCTAGAGAGACAGGAAATCTCCCTGTGGGGAAGTCCATCAAACTGGAGGTTTACTCTTCCCAAGTTTTAAGATGAGGCTAAATGGAGTCTTCAGGAAGGGGTGGGATGTTCTTCGTCATCAGAAATGCAGAGCAGTAGAGATATGCTGTGAACAAACAGGTGACATCCTCTCCCAGAAAGAACTGGTAGTCATTAACTGAATTCAAATTTGGTCACAAAACTATGAGTCTGTCTTTTGTTCTATAAACACATATTTTCAAATACTTCTGAGAAGAGATACCTAAACAAAGCATTGCTCTGAAAATACTGTTCCTATGCCTTTTGAAAATGTGAAACACCAGCTTCTGAGTGAAAGCTCCTAGGGATATGAACACTAATCTGTTAATTTTTAATATGATTAAAAACTGGGGTACCCTAAAGAAGGAACCTGGTCTGAAGGGTTTGCCCACATATTTTAACTTACAGTCAAATATAAAAATCCATGCACCCATTTTGTAAAGCTGAGTGTAGAGCTGTCAGCCTGATGTTTTCTGTTTCTGGCAGAAGGAAAATTTTATGAAATAAATACTGGCACAATATATATCACCAAATTCTAGAGCTGAAAGCTGACAAGATACATCTGACTGAAGGGATGCCAATCTGTAGCCCTTCTACTGCATCCAACCCTTAGGCAGTTTGGATTTGGCTTCTCTGGGAGGATAATATCCCACAGCAAAGCTCTGAGGTGCAAACACACTGAAGCTCCATGTGTGGACTGTCCCACACCACAGGAAAGTGTATACAGGAAAGTGTATACAGGAGCCCCTTCTGCCCTCGATAAGAGAAACTTTGTGTGTATATATGGTTGGCCCCTCATGAAGTCTTATCACCCAGCCTGGGAAGAATGAAGGGTTGGCTTCTGCTGATGAAGCTTGATCCCCCTTACCCATACAACTATTTCATTACATTTTCATCTAGAAACTTCAATATTGACACCAAAGCTGCTATATGGTTGGCCTAAATAGTAGTAAATTTGGTCACCAGGAGAGTGTGTGCCACTGGCAAAGAGACAAGAGAGACCAAGGTGTGAGCTTGAGGCCTCTGCAATGGCAGGGAAATGATTAGGAGAGATGTGCCCAGATGATCATAACAGGAAGTTCATGACCTGTGCTATGCAGAAAGATAAAAAAATTTCCAAATTTCTTTTATCCCCTTGAAGTTAGTTTTTTTTAAGTGTACAAGAACTTCTTGCCACAGCTTTGTGCTGTGAACACATGTTGAGACAATTACCTATGATGACCTCTAAGTCCCTTTCTGAATTACTTATTTCCAAGACAGAAATTTTTACAACCTGCACACTGGGTTCCTAGATATCTTGTGTTATATTTGACCATACAAAATGTACTTATATTACTTTGTGATCATCTACTAAGTGATTCAGGTGTCCCTGTAAGAGTAACAGGACTATTAAGTATACTCTTTGATCTTATCAGTTGCTACGCTAGCAAAATCTTTGTAGCTTTAGCTTGGATAAAAATAGGGGACAAGAATAAATTCCCTTTGGCCTTATGGTTAAAGCTCCATTCCTGACTACTTTCTCAGTATGCTTTGCATTTTGAGATCCATCAGGGGACCAAGTTTTGATTAATTTTGCTGTCTTTTAGTTCCAAGGTTTTGAGATGAAAAATCCGAAATGGAACTGTCATAATTCCAAGACAACCCCAAATATATAAAAATATATCTTGATTATATCCTTTAGACATTAAATCCTGACATAAAAAAGGAATAGTTGGTTTGAAAAGACCTACTTTTTACAAATTCATGCTGACTGATGGTGAACAGTTCCATAGTCTCAGGATTTAATTGGCAGTCTCAAATTGGTTCCATATTTTTTCCAGGAATTACTATGAAGTGCACTTGAATTCCCACAGCCCTTGCTTTTATTCAGTTTTTAATTGTGGCACTCCTCCAGTCCTTTTACATTTCTTTAAGTTTCAAGTGTCTGTTAATTATGAAAAGTAATAGATATGCTCAGAAAGTTTCTCAGCAGCTTCCTCTAAGACAATTGGATTTTGTTTATTCTCTCCTGCTGTTTGATTGACAAATCTTTCATTTTTCTGCAGATGTCTACCATTTTTTCATTGTAAATGGAGTTTAATGTTTTTTGCCCTTCAAAGTTGAGTAAGGGATAGATTTTCCTTCTTGTTAGTAAAAAAATTTACCAACCATTGCTATTGCTCTTCATTTCCTAACCGAGGCTTCTTAATTTGTTACTTCTTTAATTCTCGTTATCTAGTTTTCTCCTTACATGGACTTTAAGCATAGATGATATTATATTTCTGCTTCTGTATGTCTTTTTAAAACTCTAGGACTAGATTAGCTTTCTTTGTTTGGGCATAGTTACCTGCAAAACCAGTGCAGGTTGATACATCTGGGAGATTTGTTATACCAGGAGAGGAAATGGTGCATCTTGGTGAACCTGCGACAAACCTGGTGCTATACAGACATAGTCGGAATGTCTTTTTTTCAAGCACAACTTTTAAATTTAATTTAATTAATTTCTGTTGATTATGCAACCAAATCATTATAAATTTCTTGTTTAACACATCCCACTTGATTTACCAGCCAATTAACTTGGCAGTGCTTTTAGACTGCCTTGAAAAAAGTCTTCTGAATACATATTTTAGTGGTCAATCCTACATTCCTCACAGCTCATGTAAACCTGATATCTATGTCTTACAGCTAATATTTGGGAAATTGATAATTTTAGGCCTAAGTTGCATGACAGATAAAAAAAAAAGAACTAATTCAGTTCTGAATCTATAAGCAAAACCTGGTCCTGAGACTTTCCAACATAAGGAAATGTGTTTGGTTTTATTTATTTATTTATTTATATGAAATAGCTTTGAAATAGCTTGACTCTATTGTCCTTTGAGATAGTGGATGTTAAATTCACTTAAAGCTTCATTCAATACTGCAAGGCCAGTGCATTAATCAAATAGCAGGCTTGGAAAACACACAATAAAATTTTTAACCACAAGCTTTTGGTGCCAGTGGGTCGGAAGCACCCACTGTTAAGTGCTGCTGCATTTGGCATCACTGCTGAGGAGTCAACCTCCAGGTGCCACAAAATCTTATTAACTTAAACTATCCAAGTGCACTGTTTCTCAGCTCTAGTGCTGCAGCCCTTAAGCTCATCACAGAGGATTTATTATGAGGTTAATTCTGCTAGTTTAGAAACAGGTTGTTTGTTTTTTTTTTTGTCATAGCAGACCACTTTTCCTTTACTGGCTGACTTTTGCCTTCCTCAAATCCTTACCTCCAGCCTTCATATATTCAGTGAAGGTATAAAGAAAATGCAGGACTACTCCAACAAGTATGTGATGCTGTGCTTTGTATTTTCTTTCAATTACAATGGCTTCAGGCCTAAAGCTTACTTATCACCTCTCTATTTTTTGTTCCCTCTTTGTCTGTTTTTTTGCCAAGCAGAGATCACCGCACCCTGGTCTCCCACCTGGATGGAAGCTTTTCCTCAGCATGGCAAACAGAACCTTACAGAACCCTCTGCTCTCTCTAGGACACACATACCAGAGGCATCAACAGTGCATCAAACAAAAGCAGTGGGGCATCTAGATGCCAATCACAGTCTCAGATTCCTGCAATATCAAACTCACTGATGCTGGGGAGGCTTGACTGAAGCCCCAGGAGAAAGAGCAGCAGATGTGATAGGATGAAGGGCTGACTGGCCCTGCACAGGGACTCAGGGCTACATCACCACCTGGGGATAATGATCTGATGTGTGAGGCTCTGCCTGCAGCCACACAGACTTTTCCTCCAGGACAGGGAGCAGGCCAAGATTTTACACTGCTGTTTTGTGGGCAGTCGATTCCTTCTCTACCTCTTCATAAAGAAGTGGATTTCACAGCAAAATCCAGCTGTACGCCCTGAGCTGCATGAGGTTTTATTTGTCTCCTTTATATGAAAAATAAAGGACTTGATAAAAGTTGGGGAACAGAGAAAGAAGAGACAGTTTAATACTTAATAACTTAGTATGCAGAAGTTATGTATTCTGTCCTTTGGGGATGTTTGTATCCTTAACTTTACATATAGAGCTTACTTTGCATCCTAGTGACTTTACATATTGAGGTGAAGATCGATATCAGCAGATAGAAACAAAGTAAACTGCAGCCATACAGGTTCCTGTGTGGTGCCACTGGCATCACAAAGTCTCACTGTGCACCTTTGTTCTCCATTGAGCTCCACTGTTTCCCATCAGTCTTGAATTAGCTATCATCAAAATGCATGAGGTCACTAAGGAGGTATTATTCTTGTTCTCAGAAGGGTAATAGGTTGTTTTACAATTAATATTTAATGGCAGTGAGTTTGGAATCTCCAGGAAGTCATTAATAGTTGATCTGCTTAAAGGGGGGTTATTTGGGTTCATCCCATCTACAGTAATTATTATACATGTAAGCTTGTGGGCAGCAGCCACACAGGATGCTGGGTCTTGAACCCTGAGGGGAGCAAAAGCCTGTCTGAATGAGGAACAGGTAATTCATATAAGATGGGGAAAGTGCTCTCTGAGAATAAATAAAGTGTATAAAATTGCACCCAAAGCTATTAATCTTTGTGTTTAAACTTTATAAAAAATATTATTTGAAAAAAAAAATCCTTCATTTAGACATGCCTTTATTGTTGCTTTTTGAAGTACAAATAGGGTACAAAACTCAAGCCAGACTTGCCCACAATACAGATAATCAGACTTCAAAGCAATTCCAAGAGCACTGGAACAATATCACAAAAAAAGCGCAAATGAAATAAATGTATAAATCTTAGGTTTAAGCAATCAATAGAGAACATCAGTATAAAAATACAAACACCTCATTTATCCAAACCCACATTTTTTGATTGACTGCAGCTATTTGTGTTGTTATGCCAAGCTTGGCAAATAGGTCCACCTCATCAAAAATATTATTTTCTGATGGGAAAGAATCAATTTTGACAGTGTATAAACTAGGTATTTTGAATTTTTTTTAATCAACATTCTAAAAATGAATATATATATANTCTAGTTGTAATTTTTTTCTTAGTACCTGAAAAGTCAGGCATTTATATAGCAAGCAGGAGTTAACCAAGCACTCTGAAGGACCAACAAGAGTCTTCATTTCACTCTAGACAGAGAAAAGCCTGAGATCTTCCAGTTTACAGTCCAGATTATATTGGTATCTATGAGAGTGAAATCAGAATATTTGAAACTTTAACTGACTTTCAACATGGAAGATCCTTCAGAGTGATTCTGAGTGATTTAGAGGAGGTGAACATAGAGGAGAACGTTTATAAAAGGCCCCAAACCTTTCCTGTCCTTTGCAGTGTTCTTAGCAAGCTTGGCTGCTACTGGGAGCACATGGTGACATTGAGTTTATTGCTGCTTATTGATCCAGGTAAACTCTGAGTACTGATCTCTGTGCATGCTAGCTCTGATCCTCAGAGTGCATGCTAGCACTCTGTGCTTCAGTCATCCTAAATTTTGTCTCAGTGTGATGTCCTTAGTATTCTTGGCTCTTATAAATATCCAGCTGGTTGTCTAAAAGAAGTTAAAACAATGGGACTCAAGGGGTAAGCTCCAAGCCTGGATCAACAGATCTTAGAGCAGGGAACTGATCTCTGCTCATCCACTGTGGCTGGTTTCAGCTCTTGTTCCAACAGGATAGTGAAGAAAAGCTGGATTTCAGTAAAGAAATAAAGCCTTTAATCATCAAAAGAAGCCAGTATTAAAAAACCAGAAAACTAATCCTTTCTTTCTAATATACTAGATGTAGACTCATCAAAAAACATAATTCAAACTTGTACCCAGAAAGCCAAATTATAAATTAATCTGATGGCAGTGATGCAAATTAAGAATTGATGGGTTTTTCATGGCTTTTTTAAAAATTCTTTTAATATGTTTAGCCAGCTCTCAAGATCCCAGGATATTGCTTTCTTATCACTGCATTATCTCTTGGTATATTGTTTTTGCAGCTTAAATTTCACTGTTCCACCTTCACAACTTGGAATTTGTGGATCTGGTCTCATTTCACCCCTAAGTTGTGACAGTTTTGCTGTGTGTGTTATTAAGTAGTTTTGCAGCATTTGTTGACCTGAAGGACCTGCCTTTGTATATTGAAGAGTGAAATAAGTGAAAATATACTACTGCTATTGCTGATAGAAGTCGACCTTTGTGCTGTGTAGTTTCTGAAGTCCTCCAGTTCTGAACCTGTTTTTGTGCCCAGAGTGTACCAGAAACCCCAGGTTTTGGCTGAAGTTTCATCTGTAGTACAAGAAAATCTGCTGACCTATGTGTGACCCATGTGTGACAACACATGCCAAGTGTCAGAAAATGTCAGGAACTACTGTGAACAACACTTTTGATGAGAAATCAGTGAAAAAAATAAAAATTACTATAGATAGTAAGAGATAGATTCAGCAACACCCATTCTATAGGTTTTGTGCCAAAAAATATTTGTTCCTGAAGATTCTGAGGCTGGAAATCATTCCTTGGAACATGATCCATAGAGCATGTCCACAGCATGTACAGTACAGCACAGTAAGTACTGTAGTGTTATGTTTAATACATGCTTTTAGATAATCTGACTGTACCTGGTAAATATACCAGAAATGAAGTCTCTAATTAAGAAAAACCACAATGAGATCCTGACTTCATTAAGACTGTACATTTTCATGCCTGTAGTCATACCTGTAAGTACTTGAAGGAAGATGCTGATGCAGGGACACGCTCCCACATTTGTAACCTCTTTCAGTGTGATCTTGTAGAGTTTCAAAAGAGGAAGAAATGAAAAGTGAGGTGGTATTGATTGATGTTACATGATCTCCAAAGCACCTTTCCTGTAAATTTGTAAGATTTATTTCTATGGCAGAGCTGCTTCAGTGCTGAAGGCAGGAATCTCAGGATTCTGCATCTACAAGGACACTTTAACCACTATGCTCCTGCTTCACCTCCTGGATCTTGCTTTATGTATATGGAGAAATGTTTTTGAAGAGAATTATTTTGCTGCTATTCAGAGATGAGAACTGTGGCTTTGAACAGCTCCTCTGGGCTCCAGACAAAGGCAGGCAGCCCTGATTTTTTGTTTACTCTTCTCTAACTTGACATTAAGTCAGAGATAGATTCAGCAACAACACCCATTTTGTAGGTTTTGTGCCAAAAAATATTTGTTCCTGAAGATTCTGAGGCTGGAAATCATTCCTCAGAACATGATCCATAGAGCATGTGCACAGCACTGCCACCTCTCCAGGCTTCTCCAATGCTCTCTCCAGGGACAGGGCAGGAAGAATCAGGCTAAGCAGCTCTTTAGGCAAGGAATTTTCTTGGCTGAAATACTGACATCTGGGTGTGTAGTAAACTTTCAACCAGGCCAGAGACAGAGGAAGCTTAGCCAGGAGTTCTGTATCTGGTGAGCTCAAATTTCCCTTTTTGGTTTCTGTAAGACTTTGGGAACCCAGAAAGCTGATTTCTCAAGTCTCTCTGCTCTCAGTTTGCACTGCATTGCTGTCCCTCAGCAACCTGTCCCTGCCCTTCTGAGGACACCCATCACCATCCCTGTCTAGTTGAGTGTAAACAAACCTTTTTATGTCATCATTTCGGATTTAGAATTCCTAGTGTCCTCCTAAATCCTGTTTCATATTCTCGTGTCTTTATTCAACTCTAAATCAAAATAGGGTATATATCAGTCTTTGAGGTTAAAGAATCTGGTTATCTCCCCTGACAGTGAACAGTGTCTTGAGGTGATGTGCAAGTCATATTTAAGTGCCTCTTATTTAAGAAGGCGATCTTTCATTTGCCTTTACTGTTCATGATTATTTAATAATTATACGTCAATTTTTCCTCAGTTTCACAGGACTAGAAATATTTCTTCCACAGGATAAAATGAGCAAGCAATTGAGGACTGTGTGAAGTAAAGATCAAATTCAGGAGGAACCCTTTTTTCTAATATAAGACTGTCTTAGCCCTAATGGTCACTTAAAATCTGAGCATTGAAGCTTTTAAAATTTAATTTGCTCATAGTTCAGCAGTATGAAAACATGATCTCCACATTGGTAATGCAAGTTTTGCCAGCTGGGGAAAAGGCTTGTGACTAAGTTCTCATCTTTTGCAGTTTGTTTTATGGGAAGGGTGGTGGTTGCAACATGATGTAATTTTATGGAAATAAATATTCTTAAATAGAACAATTATTCAGGGTAACAGACTGAGAATAATTGCTAGCAATTGTAATCACAGGAGCATAAAATCATAGAATATACTGAGTTGGAAGGGATCCACAAAGATCATCAAAGTCAAGCTCCTGGCCCTGCACAACAACATCTTCAGGAGTCACACCATGTGCCTGAGAATGTTGTTGAAACACTTCCTAAACTCTGTCAGGTTTGGTGCTGTGACCACTGCCCTGGGGACCCTGTTTCAGTGCCCAACCGCCCTCTGGGTGAAGACTCTTTCTCTAATATCCAACCTGAACCTCGCCTGAAACAACTTCAGGCCATTCCCTTGGGTCCTGTCACTTGTCACTAGAGAGCAGAGATCAGTGCCTGCCCCTTCTTTTCCCCCTCACAAGGAAGTTGCACACTGCAATGAGGTCTCTCCTCAGTCTCCTCTACTCCAGGCTGAGGAGACCAAGTGCCTTCAGCCACTCTTCATACACCTTCCCCTCCAGACCCTTCAGTATCCTTGTGGCCCTCCTTTGGATGCTCTGTAGTTGTTTAATGACTTTTTTATATTGTGTCACCCCAAACTGCCACCAGCACTGGAGGTGAGGCTGCCCCAGCCCAGAGCAGAGCAGGACAATCCCCTCCCTGGCCTGGCTGGTGATGCTGTCCCTGATGCCCCCCAGGACAGGGATGTCCCTCCTGGCTGCCAGGGCTCTGCTGGCTCAGGTTCAACTTGCCATCAACCAGGAAGCCCAGGTCCCTTTCTGCAGTGCTGCTCTCCAGCCACTCATTGCCCAGTCTTTATACACAGCCAGGGTTGCCCCGCCCCAGGTTCAGAATGTGGCACTTGTTAAACTTCATACAGTTGGTGACTGCCCATCTCTCTAATCCATCAGATTTTGTAGATGATCAGTAGGATATTAACTGCATAACCTGCAAGATTTTTTTATCCTTTATTTTCCATGCCATTTTTGATGGTACTGGTGCTCTTCACTGGTGGTTTCATCCACTGTTATATAGTGGCAAGGAAAAGCAAAATATGTAAGAATTTTACCAACAGAGAAACCCTGCATTCACTCAGGGCATTATTACCATTGGGTTTAATTTTCAGTTTTTGGATTTCTTGTTTATACATTTAAGTAAATTTGACTTTCTGTGCTAATGGTTGAATTTATCTAGCTTGTACTTTAGATATTTTTTTTCTGTAAAAAGTCCTTACAAGAGGAAGGAGCATATTTATTTTTCTCCCTTAGATATATCTGCATCCATTTTTTTTCTCCCATCTCTCCAAAGAGATGCCAGAAGGTAAGTGTAGCACCTTTCCTCATGTCTCAGGATGAGGAGGATGAATTGATGATGAGGTGATCTGTGCTGACTTAAGCAGGTCCCTGTATGTGACTCCCTGCTGCTTTCCCTGGCTCTTTGTGCCCACTTGCCCCAGAGGATGTCAATGTGCAAAGGCAAAGATAAGAGGAAGGTTTACATGAACACTTTCCTTTTTTCCTCTGAAAACAAAAGTCATGCTGCAGTACTAGACCCACTGTTTCATTTTTCTTCTCTTCTTTTTCATTTTTCTGCTATTATTTTTATTTATTTTTTTAAGTGGATGACAAATCTGATTTATCTTAAATCAAGGATCTTTTGCCTCTTTACTCAGTGAGAAGGAGGAGCCAATCCCAAGTGTGAAGGAGTGGATATTTTTATTGCCAACATCTGCAATTACTGAAGTTGTCAATTTCTCTTTTTTCTTTCTTCTGTTTCATTTGGGGGCATTTGTTTTTAGCTTTATATTCTTTTAATGTGATTTTCCCTACTGAGTAACCAATACCCTCTGAAGGTCAATAAGTCCCCTAAAGGTCAAAAAGTCCTTTACAAAATATTGGGCTCCATTTTTAAGAACCTGAAAACATAAAAAATTAGAGTTATCTCTGCAGAATCCTAGGAAGGCTTGATGGAAATAAATGGGAGCAGATTTGTTCAGAGAATAATAGCTAAATCTGCCTCTATGTCATTCACATAATTATAATATAAGCATCTAGTGAAAGCATAATCTAAAGGTATCTATTTCATTAGTGAAGGATACTGGGCAGTGTTATAGGACAGAATGACAATATTTTATATAAATGACCTCTGTACAGAACTTACTCAAGGAAATTCATAATACTGTAATCAGACCTTGTTTATCAGACCCATATCCTTCCCTGCAATCATAGAGGGTGTTTCTACAGAATGAAAATACTGTTTTATTTGTCTAGTGAACAGTTTTGGGGTTTTTTTGAATTTTGGAGAACCAGTAAGAATTTTCATCACTGGAACTAGAAGGACAAGTATATGTACAAAACACAGAGAATTATAAGAAAAATTAAATAGTAGACTGGAGGGGAAGAGAGAATATAGGCCTGTGAACTGTGGTTCTGGCTTATTTGAATAGCTAACTGAGTTCCCCAAGTAAAAAATAGACAGCAACAATCTACCCAGCAGTAATAGCTGCAATTTTTACATGAATAAATGGAAAATGAACAAAATTGTTTGGTTTGGTTTGGTTTGGTTTGGTGGGTTTTTTCTAACTTTCATTATTTATTAATATGCTTTAATATTTCTGATGATATAATCTATTTTTATTAGCAATTATATGAACTATCTGCTTTCAAATGTTACTGGTTTTGAAAAATTCACCCAAGAAAAACGGAACCTGTATGCAGCAGGTTAAAGATAGTCTAGGAGACAATAACTTCACCTTTTTGTTTATTTGTATATCATAAACACTGCTGAGAAAATGAACAGACAAATTAGAACACTTCTATTTGTTGAGGTAAAGACAATATTATGCATGCAAGTGGTGTCCTTAGCCTGAAAAATAGTCACGATAAGTTTATTGGTTTCCAAAATATTCAGGAGTAAAACATCAAAGAAATAATATGCTTCTAACATTAACACAGTTCACATTTCAAATCCTGCCCAGACTGCTTCGCTGTTTTGTTTGCTGTTACTGAATTCAAACTGTAATGTTTTCATTGCTGTGAGAAATGTTTCCCTATTCAAATCTCTTTCTCCAAGTATGTTTCTCTAAACATCATTCTCAAGGTACTCAACATCTAATAATGAAGATGTGTATGCTTATTCTGTCTCTTTGGTCTTCTCCTTTGATGTGTTATGAGGATACATTTTACTTTTATTGTGTTTTGTAATTCTATTCTTAAGATTGAGCTATGTGTTCAGTCACTTAGTGCAGAGACTTTATGAATATATTTATTACCCTCCTCCAGATGATAGTTTGATTTGGGTCCTGTTCTCACTGCTTTTTATACCCCTTGAAGAACAGAGAGTTTAGGTTGTTCTTTTCATGTTATTTGTTCCCCTTGTAACACTGGAAAAGAAATGAACTGGTGTGTTCATTCCATAAATAATTAGAGAATTTGGTGAAAAGGAGCTCTCTTTTTTTTTTTTCCAAACACAAAGCCAAGAGAAAAAAAGGAAAATTAAATCAAATAATACCACAGAATAGCAAATAAATAAATATCAAATAAATAAAATAAATCCACAGAATGCCAGAAGACCAGAAGCCAATGGCTACAGTGCATGTCCAGAAAGCAGCATGCTGTTGAGGCAGGGCATCACAGAGTCAGTGGGGGGCTATGACTGACCCAGTGTTGTTAAAACATCACCTGGGTCAAACACCTGCCCAAGTGCACACAGAGTCTTACAGCATCCTCCACTGCCCAGTGTCTCCTAGATCCTCCCTTGTTTCCCTCCCTCACCATCCCTGTGTCTATAAAAACACAATCTTTTCAGTAGCTGGTCTGGTTGTTATATAGTTACTGCAGCAAAGCACGCTTAACTATTTTTGCATTTCGTGATCTCGGTGTTTCTTCTGGCCAGTGAATTATGTGTCTCCCTCCTGGTTCCTACACCACGGTGCTCTTCTCTCATTCTGCCTGGAGATTCCCACCTGCTCTATTAATCTTCTTTCTGCCTGTGCTGTTGAATTGCTAGAGTAGAGCAACCATTAAGCTTCTTTTGACTGACTCAGGTAACCCTGGATTTGGGAGTTCCCTGAGTTGGGAACAGAGGTCATCTTGTGTAGTTACTGCTAAGGACAGAAGTGCATCCACAAACACAGGGACAAGCAAAGCCCTAGCTGGTCCTTAACATTTGATTTAAGTAGAACTCTATTTAGAACAGGATATGGCACTGGAATATGTGTCATTCAGTTCAATGCAAATAGCTAACACTACACTTAGTGCACATATGTATGCTGATACTCACCTGCTTCCCTGAATAAAGGGCTTTCCTAAGTTGTATCCTCACCTGAATTTCTGCAGACTCAGCTTCCCACTTGCTCCTGTGGATTCTGTGGCATTTTCTACTCTGTCATTTGACTTCATCCTCTTCTCCACCACAATCCCTACCAGCTCCACAAACATATTCAGGTCTACCAAGTTTCCCCTTTCTAAGCTTTGTGATTTCACTAATGCTGCTTCTGATACCTAGAAAAGTTCAGTCATGGTTTCAACAGGGGGTTTTTTTTAAGATTTGCAGACTTAATGCTTTACAACTCCCTTATGAAATTACTCCTATGGGTTTGTTTGTCTTTGCTTAGAACTAGCACTGCTCTATTCTCATTTATGTCAAAATAGTACATCCTCTCTTGGGTTTTTTTGTGTTGTTATAGTACAGGATTTTCAGCAGTAATGATTTTCTTTTTCTACAAGTGTGACACTGCATGAGAGAGTTTAAGCTTTGAATCAGGTTTGACAAATGGATATATTTTCAGAGGAAAAAGACACACACAGGTATTCTTCAGGATTATACTTAACTAAGGCTTTTCTAAGTGGCTTTTCTTATGCAGACTTGAGGAAGGGCTCATGAGCCACTGCCATTTCTTCCTCAACTAGTTGAATAAATGGTATTATACCTCCCTACAAAACTTTAATTCAAATATATTCTATACAGACATAATGCTATTTTTGTGTTAATTAAGAAACTTGCAGACTTAACTCATCCTATCTCACTGTTGCTCTGCCAACAGTTGTTTTGTTTCATTTGGGCATAAATGCAAATGCCTGCAAATGCTTTGTGGCACATAAAATATCTCTTTGAGAATGTCAGATCAACATATAGCTGTATCATTAGAAATGCTATAAAGGTGGCCAGACTTTGTGCACTCAATTGTTATTCATTAAAAACCAAGCTTTTACAAAATCCCTAAACACTTTATAATTGCCAACACTTTCAATTTTAATAAACTTATAGTGTAAATTTTTGCCCTTATATTTTCTACCTTCTCAGAATTTTTACTGACATTTTTTATAAACAGTTCTTATAGACAAGACTGCATACTTTCCTACTGGTTTTTACAAAAAAATAAAATTAAGTACATGAGAATTCAAACAAAAATGGTAAAGGGAGCAGATATAATGTCACCAAAAAAATGTCAACTGAAATTCTGTACACCTGAAAAAAAACCTGTATTGCACCACAGGGAAATAATTTTTTTTTATTTTACTAGCAGAGGTAGTCACATCTACCTATCAACTAGATGAGAAAGAAAAATGTCATGTGGTTTAAAGCTAAAATTTAACTGAACATAGTTTTGAGTATTATTTTCAGTTTCCACTAACATTTTATTGTGGAAAAGCTATTGTTCATGTTCTGAGATAAGGGTGAAAAGAGCTGGTGATTATGTTGGTTGGCTGTTCCAAAGACTTAGAAAAGGAAATAATATTTCATGAGTTTCTGGGTGAATATACCAAACAGGAAGAGATGTTTCCTGAGTAAAAAAGGAAGCCCACACCTGCAGGAACTGGTTCTGTGGGTTTGTATAACTTAGAAGTAAAATTTCTACTTTTCAGGCCATGTTCAGTTTCCCCAGAGAAAGTTCAGTTCCTTCAGCACTCAGTTTTGTAAGCACCATGCTCTGATGGCATGAAACACCCCTTTAAGGAACAGGACATATTGTATTAGGATTATTATCTGCCCAATCTGCCTGCCAAAACTCATTCTGAAGTCAAAATACCTGCAGAATCATCTTCAGAGCATTATTCTGCTTCTCCTGTGAGTTTTATGCAACAGTGTGGTTTTCCATTATTCCTTTTATTGTATTCTGTCTTTGTTCCCACATGGTTTCTTAAATCTGAGTTAAAATCAGAGGATTAAAATATTACAACTAATTAGAATTATCCCTAATAGTGACAAAAACAGTACACTACTGAATTAAACCCAGTAGTTTAATCCTTGGTTCAATGGTGCAGTACATTCACAAGTACAATGCACTCCAGAGTTTGCTCAGTGGCAATTTTCCCTGGGGGGAAGGCAGAGGAGCTGAGGGAGAAGTTACCCTGCACTGCCTTGGGTCCCACATACACAGAGGCACCAGCCCAGCCCAGGACCCAGAAAATGCAAAGGGAACTCCATCCCTGACTGTAGGACGTGCTAAACTGCTGAACTGGGAACCACAGGAGAAGCTTTTATGGTTTTCTCTTTCTGACCAACACATCTGTAACAAGTCTGGTATTTGGCATGGATTAAAAAACCCCTGCAAGCACACATGTAAGTAAATAAAATGGTAATGGTGGTGCCATGCTAAGCAGACCCAACTGATTGTGAAATGTGTGCTCACACAGACAGGAACATTCAACTGTGGTTCAAAATTTGAGCAGAAGCAGATAGCATAAGTTGGGGTTCACTGCATAAAAAATTATCTCAGATCTTTAAAGGTACTTAGGTCTTTTACTGTAATCTTATTTAATGGGGATTTGACACCTAAATACCACTGAAGATAAGAGCCTTATTAATATGTCCTTAATTGCTCACGAAATCTTTAGCCTGTTTAGAGAAATAGTGTCACAGAAAGTCCCACTTCAGGTTCCTGTGCCAGATCTAATGCCACCATAAAGCTTCAGAGGTTTTTGAAGTGCCTAAAAACTTCAGATGTTGAAGCCAAAATTACATTTAATGTGACTCACAGACCAATACATAAGTCTCTTTTTTCAGTGTTATTTCATGAATAACCCTTCTAAAGCAAAATTACATTGGGAAGAATGAGATACAAGGCCATTGGAGAGGTTATATGTTGCAAATAAGAAGGACGTGCTTTTTCTTTAAAGAGCAGTCTGTTATATTTTTAATAGTCCTCATGTATACAGGTTCAGCCTAATCCATTTATTGTCTTTACATATGTATTACTGAGGATGCCTTTTCTTGCTCAATTTATGCTGATTTCTGGGGAAAAAAGTTGTCTTTGAAGCACCTGGAAGTTTAATATTTTGTGACTTCTAATCTCCAAACCACTCAGAAACGAAGTAGCAGCTCATTACAAGCACTTGTCGCTTTTCTGTCTTATCTGAAGTTTCTATTCTCTTGAGTGCCTTTAACAGCATTGAATCAACACCATCTACTCAAGAGCTGCCAGTCTAGTACTATTTTGCTAGATGATCTCTCTTTTAATCTAATTCTGTGGAAAGCAGCAGGGTATGCCAGCTCTACAATTTATCCTCAATAAAAGCAATCAAAGATGTTACAGAATTTTCTTATTCTGTAACAGAGCTCTGCTTTATCTCATATTGTGGAATTTTCCTTCCCTGACTTGCAGCAACTGCTCAGGCCAAAAGCTGTGAAAATGGCAGAGAATGGTCACTTCTGGTGACACTCTCTGAATGTGCTGACTATACCATCAGAGAAACTAAGTACTTCTCTATGCTAACAAATTTGGCCATCTAGCACCTGACATTTGGCAAACTCCTGGGCATTTTGGTAGTGGATGAGATCTGTTTCTTTTACTTGAAAGTCAGCTAAAGTAAAGTCCTCTAAGCCATAGATTCATGGTAGAAATCTAAATTTTTGACTGTAATGGCACCAGAGACTGTGCACAAGCCAGGGTTTGTAGACATGAAGAGTAAAGGTAAGAAGAGTAGTAGTAAATTAAAATACTTCTTTCTGCAACCTGCTGTCCTCTCTCTCTGTTATGGTTACTGCCCTCGAGAGCAGAGGCAGCAGGACAGAGCTTAGATTTGCACCTCATTTCTCCAGTTCATATCTCAGTGTGTTAGATTAAGCCACTGATGAGGAGCTATAGAAACCCCCTAAAATCACACTAACACAGTAGACTAGAGCTGTGATTCTGTCATGCTGATGCAGGAATAACAGAATTATAGAGAAAAGGGAGAGCAGACAACTCCACACTGAGGTCTTAGTCAGCTGTGACTAGATTTGACATTTTCCAGAAACTGCCTGTTCTGGGCAACACAAGTGGAAAGAGTTAGGCTGCTGGCTGGGATTTACGATTATGAGCTGGCCTTGTGAAATTTCATCTGAACTGAGGATGCCTTAGTCAGCCAGAGAGCTTGGAGGAAAGGCTGGAGGCAGAGAGAAATTCATACTCCTGTTCCAGCTTTCAGCAATTCAGAAAACTTCTAAAGCCGGTGTCTGTGAAAGACTGGCATTTACAGCCTGAAGGGCTTCAGTGCCTTAGCTGCCACTCTATGTTTGGATGCTGTCATCCAGTTCTCTTTGAAAATTCAGCTGAAAAGGAAGGTGTCAGTTTCTGTCCACCTTTTCTTTTATAGAGGACTTTCAGAGGAAGTTCAAATTATCTTGCATATCCCAGAAATCAGGCCTTCATTTCCTGGTTTAAAACAAGAATTACAGAAGTTTATTCACTGCTCTTTTGTTGAAGTTGTACTACTGTGAAGAAAGAAAAACAAGACTGAGAGGGCCAGAAAGGAGAAGAGAGTAAACAACTGGGAATGTAACTCACAGCCCCATAACATGCAGCCTGGCCTGGGAAGAGGCCAGCTCAGATACCGCTTCTGTATTTTATTGGTGGATTCTTCAATGCCAAAATGCATAAACAGTCCTTGAGGCAGGGAGCAGAGCCTGGGGGAGGGACCACATCAGATCACTGAAGAACCTCTTTGTGTTCCCTTTGCTTACTGCTCCTGTGCTTCTGAGCCTTGTGCTCCTCCTACAGCTTTGACATCTCTGTGTATTACTGCTGAAACCAATAATGGCCTGAATACAGCATGAGCCAAACAAAAGATGTGAGACCGAGATAGTCAGCTCATGGGCTAATTTACTTCTTCCCATCAGTACATACTGAGCCATACTCTGGCTTCTGCATGATTTAAGCATTACTTGTATCCCTGAAGCTTTTCAAAACCCAAGGACCAGCTCTCAGGTCAAAACCCTGTTGAGCAATATGCTTCTAGTGTTAAGCCAAAGCCGTAAAGGGTTAAAAGTACCATAAAGTTGTCTTAATAATCCAACCTTTTCTTGGATAAGTTTCTATTCAGAGATTCACCTAATCCTTGAGAACCTCTTCATTGTGTGTATGAGCTATTTGACCACTATGGCTTCTGGGCCAGCAGTTTGCAACACCAGAGGGCAATACCTTGCTTTCCATTGCTAGGTATTCACCACAGAGACCACCGAAGCAGTGACAAAAGCGACAACCCAATAAATCAGAAACAGGCTGTCCATACCTCACAATAACAATGTAGTAACAGGTACAGCCTAGGAACAGCAGCCTTCTCTTGCTAACTAGCCCTAAAATCTGCCTACAGATTCCACTGTTGGTCACCACCACATCACTGCTTGCTCTGCAGTGAGATCAGAATAGTCATTGCAGTTAATAACAAGGACACTACACTCAGAGTGCGAAGCACCTCAGATGCTTTCTCTTCAACTACATCATTGCTGAGCTTAGTGTAGCTGCAGCAAATGTTTGATGTGGTCATCAAACATCTTAAATGCTTGAAAGCTCAGATTTTTCCATCCAAATTGTTTAAGCGTATGATGATTTCATTTCAGTTGACACAGTGATGTCTCTATGTGATCAACATCTGAACATTGGGTTTAATTAGGTGCCCAGCAGATTTAGTAGGGTTTTTAACTATCACTCACTGTGGCAGAGGTGCTTCAGCTCCACGTTGTTCCCACATCTTCAGTTTAGTCATCTGAGTGAGCTTCTTCTCCTTAAGAGGTGATGAAAGAAGACTGACACCTCTTAATGGTGAAATAACCTCATAAATCTCAGACTGTCTGAGGTCTTTCTACTAACTGTAGATAGTACTCCTTACATCTAATTTTCTAACTTGAATATCTCATTTGAGTAACTAAAGTTACAATGGATAAATCCAAGTCCAAGTGAATCTTCAAGTATTTAGATTAACAGTTAATCCCTACTAACTGCTATCCACCAAATAGTTGTTAAAAATGTCTCAGTTACCAGCCTGGTGACATGTACTGGAGTTGTCTAATTTATTTGCATACTGTATTTAAAACATGATGACAGTTCTCTTTTGGGCTTTTATGGACATCTGTGGATTTTCTCCCTAATATATTTTCAGCTGTTTAGGTAATATAATTGGTAGTATTGTTGGTTTGAAAGATAGTATCTCTAATCTAGTACAGACAAGATTATGTAAGTAAACGGTCAATGAGCTTTTGAAATTAAGGGATAGGGTATATTTTATCATAAGATCCTTTGAATGCAGCAGAATTGTGATTTACTATGATCTCATAGAAAAACAATAGTACCATATCTCTTGTATTTTGTGTATTTGAGGAGGTTTACCCATGGCAAACTAAAGAACAACAGGACCCTTCTATACAGAATTATAATTAAAACATGCCTGACTTGTGTTATTCTTCAATAATTGTCATAATTTTGGTGGTTTATGTATTATAAAGCATGCTACTGGATTGCTCTCATCGGGAATGCAGCTCATCACAGCCTCAGCAAAATGCTCTGAGTGCACCTTCTGGGCTGACACAATGTTATCCATGAGGCAGGGAGCTCAGGGTTCTCCTGGTATGGTATATCCTTTTTTTTTCAGAAAGAAACAGCCTTCAAAATGGTTTATGCAAGCATAGAAGAAGGTGTCAGTTCAAGCAGAATGAGAACAGGTGAATTCACAGTATATTTACACGGTGAACTACAGCTGAACACCACTGAGCATTGAAATGTATTGTAATTTTAATCAGCTTCAAAAAAAAGGAGGTAAAGTTTATTACAAATCTATCCAAATCATGAAACTGTGGCCCATGCTATGAGTAAATAATAATTAACTGAAATATTAATCTCTGTCAATGGCAGGGCTAGATTTTCATTTTGACTCTTAAAAATTTCAAACCTCCTGCTCCCCCAATAATTGTGTCAAAAACCTATGTGACCATCAAAATAAAATATTTGAAAAAATAGCCATAGGAAGAAACATTGAAGCAATTAGATGTGGAATGAGGACCTCTGTGTCCTCACCATTTTAATATGGTCATAATGAAGCATTTATTAGCATATTTTAGCTTTTAGATACCATTTTGAGTGTGTTGCACTCCTAACAGATCAGACATAGAGTACAGTGAACCTACATACCAATGAGAGTATTCTTTCCAGTTTATGTGGCAAATATTGAGAAGAATGGTTTCTTAAGTAATTGATGTGACATATCCCCTTTCAAGAAAATAGTTCAAGGGTAAATTTTAATAATAGAAAAATCTATGCATATAGAGAATCCTTCTATTTCACTTATGTCCCTTTTCTTCTGTTTACAACTGTTACTTCCAATACTTATTCAAGATTGGAAGGATTAAACATTCAAATTGTTTACAGGAGAGCTTATCATTATTTCAAATTTTGGTGTTATTTTAAAGTCTAGTTCAAATTGTTCCAGAGAAAGTAAAATTTCAACTTTTGTAATAATTAATAACTTTGCCTTTTCTCATCCATATTAAAATAATCCCCATGAAGTCATCATAGTGCAGATACTCTGTGACATGGGCTATTGCTTCCAAGCTGAATTTTATTCTTCTGCATGTTGTGTTTGTAGGTGGCTTTTCTTTTGTGAGAAACTCTGATGAGCTCTCTAGAGCCCAGGAAGGGAGTGGCATCTGTTATTGCTTGTTCACTGCAGAGAGCTTTAACAGCACCCCACCATTTCAAGAGTTTCATGGTAAGAGGAAAATATGCTTCCATCAGGCTTGGCTGGATTCAAAATTAGCTGCTGATATTCCTTCATCATTTCATCTCTCTTTTGTTAGCAGTTTTGCATCATGAAAGGGGCCTGGCGTTACACATTCAGGGTTGTAATTTTTGCCCACTTGGTGATTATAATGCCTTGGTGATAAAAAGTTCTTGACATCTGAGTTTTAAACTGTCCTCTCCTTGACCTACCTTAAGGCATATTTCTTTGGTTTCAGAAAGCAACCAGAATTTCTGTTCTGATTTAAATCTCACTTATTATGAAGCTTCTATGTTTTCAAAATAGCCGCTCTAAACATAATATTTTTTTAAACGTGTCTTTAAATTTAAACAGCCATCCTAAAAGGCACAGCAATGTATTAATAGCTCTTGGAGAGATAGCTTTTGTCTTTCTGAATTTGGCACACACATGGTGTAAGTATTGTCAGATAACAACTTTCCCAATTAACATAAATAGCATATGCTCAAATGGCTTTTGTTCCTAGTAAGGAACATACTGAAGTTGTTTGATTTTTTGGATACATGAAACATTTACTAGTCATCCAATATGGTTATCTGGAAGTTGTAATTTCCAGATTAATAATATAAAGGGTATTGGCAAGCACAGTTCTGAAAAGGGATTTGTCATCTTAAGCATTTCAAGAGAAAGACGTGATTAATGTGTTGGATTGAAACATAGATGAAAGCAAGCACCAGGTTATGTATGGAAAATATTTTCCCACTATTCCTTATTTCCTCCAAGTCTCTAGAGAATTATTAGTATATATAGATCTTTAATATACAAATTTTTTTGTAGGATTAACCTAAGAGTGTCTGGAGATTTTACCTTGAAAAGAGGATGTGGACAGGATGATATTTACTGCTTTATTTTCCTCTTCTGATAGTAAACCCCTTTGCTCTTCAGACATAATGCCCTGACATTACTTTTGATGCAATGCCCCATCTTTGGAAGACAAACATTGCTTTCAAATCTTTTTGTTCTGAGGTAGCAGTCATGTCTAAAAAGCAAATGTTTGGTACTAGAGCAAGGAACGCTGTTGGCAAAATAAGCTGTTTTACATGTTAGTGAAATGTATACAAATCTTCTATAATAGTCTTCTACTTTTTATCTAGAGAGTTCTACTATATACACTGCATATTTTAAAAAGGCAACTCTTAGCAGCTATTGAATATATTTCTAAGAACATAATACAAACTATTGTAAGAAATGAAGACAAGATAAAAATTACTCACCTTCACTCATTTTACATGTGTGTATAACCTTGTATTAACCCAGAGAAAGGCTATTTCCTGGGCACTGGTCTTAGTCAAGCACTTGACAGAAAACAAAAACATGATGGAGTTTCTTTAAGTAGTTTGCATGCATTTCTCAGGAAAAAAAAAAAAAACCAAGAGAGCACCTTGATACAAAAATAAAATTTTGAAATAAGTAGGTAGCACATAGTAGATAGATAAGTAGGTAGAAATAGTAGATGCATTTATAGTAACTTGGCTTTGTGAGGATAAATCATAAAAGTACTGTTGCTATACATTTTTGTGTCAATCTTTGTTCTCCTTGTCTTTCTAGGACTGTGTAAGTCGGTACTGACAATTAAACAGATTCCTAGGAGCATGACTTTGACCAGCTAAGCTCTTCCTTCTCCTACCTTTGCTCTCCTACTGCATACCTACTCTTAATTTCTGCTTAGTTGATTTAAGAAGGAATAAACTCTTTTTTTATTGAATAAGATTCTGAGAGTATTGAAACCAATCTGCCAAACTTTAGGTGATCACTGAAAGTTAGGAGAAGGAATTGAGAATTGTCAAGTGTTCTTTTGTCTCCTTCAGCCTGAAGACTGAATCAAATGGTGCTTTCATAATATAAAATGCAGCAAGAGAATGTCTGCTTGTGGTTTTCCTGTCCACTTCTGGCTCCTGTGGTAGTTTTCATTCCAAAAATTTTTGTCTGAGATAATATTTTACTGGGTTTTTTACACATAGAGTTGGTACCTCCATCTGATATGGGAGAGTTCTAGCTAAGCTCACATCTCTGTTGTCCATATTTATATAGGAAACTTGGCTCCCAGAGTACACAATGGTATGTATGATCTCCTCCACATATGCAGTCTTGGGAAATGATGCATCAAGCAAAATCTACTGCAGATATTTAGTTTGCAAGCAGCATCCATTAGTAATCACCACACATTTTGTATCCTCATTTCTGGTAATTCTGGTCATCTTATCCAAGTAAACAGCAATAATTTCACGTTCTTTGTAAATTCAGTACTGATGTGCATTAGTCGCATATTAGCACTGAAAAATACTTCTGCTCATTTTTTTCTCAAGTTGCCCAGAAGAATTTACAATTTCATAGCACTGCCTATGTTATAAATGATATTTTGTTTCCTATTGTAACAGAACACAAATGGGTAATTAAGAGTAGGGAGAACACTTTCTGCAGTTTGTCCTTGGACAGGTTTCTATTAATTTAATTTGGTTTTGAGTTGTTGGAATACAGTATTCAAACTCAGCTCAGTCTGTGGCTTGCTAAGAATTTTGGGCAGTGTTTGGAGAGTGCTGAGGGTCTCTATAACTGCCTGATGCTCCTAGAAACTTTCTTAGATTCTTGCAGCAGGGACAGGAAATGGTCTTTTATGCACAACTTGCCCATCTGCAGAGATGAAAGATTAATTTCTATGATAAAAAACTGTTTTATTAATACTTGTATTACTTTAAACCCATTTTTGCATCATATATTTAGAATAACAACAACCAAAATCTTCATGTAATTCCTCACCTGATAACTGTACAATCTGAAAATATCTGTATTACAAAGTGTCATGAAAACACCAGCACATAAAAGAAAGATTATTATGAATTCAGATGCATTGTCACATGTATATCTGCTTTAGAAGTACCAATACTATAGTCCTGTCTCTCCATTCACCCCCATTCCCTGCATTTTTCCCTGTGCCTTCCTATTTAGAAGAGAATGTGTTAATCTGCATTAAAAAAAGAGTAGTCTTTATTTCCTGTGATTTTCTGTAATTTTCCTTTAGATTCAAACCTCTAAATTATATAGGGAAATATGGTGCCACATTCACATGCAAACTATTTTTAGAGAACATGAATAATTACACCAGATGGTTGTTTAATTCTCTTGGCATTATCTCTACTGTACATTTATGGCTTAAAGTAATATTTCCTTACACTTTTCAATAGCTGTGGAAGGTCATGGGTAAGTCCTGTTTCGTTATTTACATCCAATCCCCTTTATAGACATATTTCAATGATACAGCTGCTGGTGGACTACAGAGATGCTGATCTGAGGCTTGTAATAAACTATTCAGCTCTTGGGGACAAAAGTATTTTCATAAGAAAACTTTATATCTTTGGCAGCAGATTGTTGTTAGTGTTTTTATATACAAAGGAGCACTACTCATTCTATGATTGCCTTCATTTAATCTTCCAGGATTTACTAAAATTACCCCTTTCAATTTCATCTTCATTTTATGCAGCAGTGAGAACGGGAGAAATGTTTCCTCACATTCTGCATACCTTGACTGTGCTCTGAGGAGGGGCAGAGGAAATTTCTGCACTTCAGTCTCTTTGGTTGCTTAGTGAAATTGCCTAGGCAATTACTTCTTTCTAAACTCCTAAACATTTGGACCAGTGTACAAGATTTATTCTTTAGGTGTTATTTCTGAAAGCCACAGATTGTTATGTGTCAAAGCTAATTCGACTGATGTAGAGAGCTTAAAAGCACATATTCTAAGGAAGTATCTGTCACTAGACTGCAGAGGATGAAAATTTTGTATCCAAAGATCTTTAGAATTGTATTTTTGTTCAGTTCTGGAACAAAAATAAAACCTTTCAGACACTTACATAGGAAGAGAAATATATTAAAGTATCTGGCTTTGGATCCAAAATGCAAGTAATTCTGTTTAATAAGTGTATTTATAACCCATGTTGCTTAGAGAGCTGGCCTTAGTCATAGAAGCCATCTGTTGTGTTTAATTCCTTAAATTTTGATCTGGCTTTTCTCTGGAGAAGGCAGAATAAGCCTCTGCTTTTGTTGCCTTGCTCAGACT
>VZTR01030512.1:491840-515176 GCA_013400775.1 Chaetops frenatus
GAGGATGAAAATTTTGTATCCAAAGATCTTTAGAATTGTATTTTTGTTCAGTTCTGGAACAAAAATAAAACCTTTCAGACACTTACATAGGAAGAGAAATATATTAAAGTATCTGGCTTTGGATCCAAAATGCAAGTAATTCTGTTTAATAAGTGTATTTATAACCCATGTTGCTTAGAGAGCTGGCCTTAGTCATAGAAGCCATCTGTTGTGTTTAATTCCTTAAATTTTGATCTGGCTTTTCTCTGGAGAAGGCAGAATAAGCCTCTGCTTTTGTTGCCTTGCTCAGACTGTTGTCCTAACTGCAGTTATAGGTTATTAATTTGACTCTAATGAATATGTTGGTGTATTTTCATTTTGTTAGGAAGGTTCTAACAGTTCAGCTAAGTCTGAGCTATGGGGGAATGTAAGAAAATAGATAAATCCTGGTAATTTTTGGCCCTTCTGCAGCTGGAAGCATCGAGCAACTCAGTAACAGGCTCATACTCAGACAAATTTGACTAAATTCAGCATAAAAAATATATATATTTGGCTGATTTCTCCTTCTAAATATATCTGTGCACCTGCAAGTTATGTGCAACAAGCAAAAAATTTTGCACTTCATGCAGCAATTGACCTTTTATTATCCTCACCCTGACCAGGGGGTCTGGGCTATGAAAAGAAACCTATTTTAGGACAGTGNNNGGGAAGGGAAGGGAAGGGAAGGGAAGGGAAGGGAAGGGAAGGGAAGGGAAGTGAAACATGTCTACTTTATGCATTCAAGAAATATTTGAAGCAGAAAAGACAAAATGTGGCAACATACATCAAGCTCATTAATTCTCAACCAATTTTAAATATACTGAGCAAGTGTGACATGTTGATGCAAAAGGACTTTATACTTGGCATATGGTGAAGAGAAATGCAGGACAGCTGCAAATGTTGATGTGCAACACAGAAAACAAACTGGCTAGAAAATTATATCTGTCTCTTAAATGATAAATTCTCACCATCACTCAAAGCTAAAAGAAATTCCACACCGTTGTCATTACAGTTCCCACATATATGACTTTTTTATCACCTTATCTAAGAGGATCTGTCATTTTAAATAGAAACACGAAACATCCAGATAGATTATCTAATTAAGTTTGTAACTGTAATATAAACGACAACATAGAAGGAAGAAATATGAGCTAAACCCCAGGGTTAATTGGTGTTTAGAGCTCTAAGGTAACACAGTTGGACTGCTCACTTCACAGGGTGGTTTTATCTTGCTGAGAGCTAGCAAAAGCCTCTGTGCAGTACACTGTGTTCTGCACTGTCAGGTCAGATGTGAATATCCTGTTCATAAACCACTAGTGGAACAGTAATAATTTTCTCCGTCAAAATTATGAACTTTCAACAAACAGCCAACATGATATTTAAATCTCTTTTAGCACTGCTTAACAGAATCGCCAGGAATCAGATAGGAATCAGAGCTGATATATTAAGATAGAAGATTAATGAAGACTAAATTGCAAGTTTTCTTTTTTTCTTTGGTTTTGTGTGGACATAGAAGGTCTTTCTTTTTTTTTTTTTTTTCCCCCCCCACCCAAACANAAATTTAGATAGTGTTGCAAACCTAATTACCAAAGCTTATACTGGTAATCAGACTTATCATTGTATTCCAATACAACTTCTCTCTTCACCTGAATCTAACCAGGAATATATGTGCTGAAAACATATTAGGCAACAACACGTGAAAAAATGTCTTGTAGTCCCTTCTTAAAGTGGGCAACTCTGGGTAAGTAGTGTAATAAAAACTTGTGTATTTCTTTTAATAGTGTTACTGTTAAAATAGGAATATTTCAGCCTATGCTGTCCATCACCTCAAGACTTTTCATCTTGGGGCAGAATCCTCTGACATCAGATCTGTCTTCACCTGTGGAAGGGCCATGCCTTTTGTTCATTGTTTTGAATACTATATCAGCTCCAAGAAACATTCCTGATATTTGGGATTTGTTATGATATTTGAGAAGCTCAAGCCCAAAGCTTTCCCACCTAAAAACACTACATTCCACACATTTATTCTGTTTTCTGCTTAACAACAGAGAACTATCTCAAAATACACTGGTAAGTGGCTAAATGGTAGCTTAATGCTGAAGGTTGAAAATGCTGTGTGTCATAGCACAGTAATATCATTGCCTAGCAGTAAACAACAGAACTTAAAAGATGCTCTAATTTTCTTCTCACAATGCACATTTAATCACAGTTTTATTGTACCTTCAGCATTTACTAAGGCAATAATGCATTAATTAAAAATTTAAACATGACTTTATTGTAAAAATGCTAATATTGGTGTACTGCTACCAGAGTAATCTAGTTAAAAGGGAGCCTGTATCACTTACAGTAGGAGGATCAATATGCACTATCCCCAAATTGTCATAGTAAAGTACCAAGTGATTTTCTATAGATAGGGCCAAACTCAACTCTCCTTATTGCTCCAGACAACCTAGGAAGAACTTCAAATAGCTATATCAGATTTGCAATTGGACCAAATGGTACTGTGGGCAGGTGTCACTGTCTTTTTTTAAAGGGATTTTTTCAGCTTCCCTAAAATTCATTTGAACAAAATCTGTTAATCTGCCATGTAGGCAGTGCCTGAAAATTTGATGGATGGATCACATTTACTGATATTAGTAGAAAAGGAGACAATTCTCTCCACAGAAAAAAGGTTATAAGATTTGTGTGCAAAGCACCTTCTTCCTTTGTCAAGGCAATTGAAAGATTACTATAATAATACATAACACTAGACTAGAGGCAAAGGACTGCAAAGTGCATCCTTGACTCTCCTAGATGCTATCCCTGAAGGTAATGCAGCATTCTGCATGGAAGGAAATGATGTTTTCATTTTGATAGATTAGACAGGGACCTCCACTGCAAACCAAACAGAAACCATCCTGCAAGTGCACTGCTGGCAGTTTCAACAAAACAGGGCAGAAGTGACCTGGCAGAAGCTGTACAGAAACTTTTATTCTTCCACATTTCTTCCTTGTTTTAGCTGAAGGGAGAAAATTTGCATCGTTCTCACCTATGTTGGAACTCAAAAATGTTGCTTTAGGGGATCATTTCTGATCCAAACTGACTCCTGTACTGACCAGTGCAATTGGGATCCTCTGCAAACCAGTTCTGGAATAAAGTAGGAAAACCCTTTTTCTGGTAGATGTCCCTCTGTGACATCTTTCTCCATAATTGAAATACGTGACCTTGCATAAACACTTCCAATTTCATTACTTTTTTAAATTACTTTGGCCCTGACACACAAACCTGCTTTTTAAAGGAATGTACAGTATCCTAAAATTGTAATGGAGGACTTTCTAATCTTATCAAGGATTAAAAGAAGTAAGCTTTCCATCCAGGCTTCATCTTCGTGCCTGATTTCTTCTGCAAGTGTCTTGTGCCTGCAGTACATTCCTGAAGCCAGCCAGGATCCAGCAATGAACAGCACAAAAATTGTACAGATAGGTTCCAGCAGCAGAACTTGTTTGTACATTGCAGCATAACTCAGGCTGTTGCCAGCATTTCTCCAAATCCCAGCAGGCTGTTTCCAAGGGTCAGCTAAGTCAAACACCCCAAATGATTTTTGTTTCTATAACATCACATCTACTTTCTGACAAGGCGTGGTAAAGAGACATATTCTTTTTTCCTCATTTACGGATTTGCATGATAAACATGCAGCTTTCTGAAAAACTTAGGTGCTTAAATCTGTGATGAAACGATGCAATCTGGAAAGACCCATTTATCTGCCAGGATATGCTGCACTGCATCTGTAACTAGGCAGATTTACTATCAAAAACACATTCAAACTCGTGAAGTTTCACTGGTAGAATGGATAATTTTAAAGGCATCTTTAAATGGAATGAAAAAAGGCAGTTTCTGTGAAACAAAAATGTATTTCTGTAGGTAAGAAATGAGCAGTTGGCTTAATCAAATCAGTCATGAGGACTGGAGAGCATAGAAAACTTTGAGGGAGAGCATGCACTTACTGGAGTAATTCTAACTAAGAAAGAAAATGTAAAATCAATACAGTCATTTCAGTCTGTATTTACTTCAGAGAGGGGAAGCCAAGGACAGGATATGTCAATGACTGGGGTCCACTTAGAGAAAGCAGAACAGAAGATAATTTTACATGACTGTCACTAATCAGAAGATCCTAGGGTGATGATTTTACGTCACAACACATTTTTGTTTGGTTTATCTGTACCTGTTTCCGAGTATAGTAAGGTACCTGTTAAAGAATTCAGAGTTTGCTTTTTTACATTTTGTTTTTTAATTGCTGTTGAATTGTTTCAGAGAGGCTGCATTCTCCTCTGCATGGTGATGAGGGCCGACCCTGAAGATTTGACGTTTGCCTTTTAAGATCTATTGCGTGTTTATCAATCCGAGGGGTCAGTCTCAGGAATTCATCTTTCTGACAGATGTCAAGCATGGCAGGACAGTGAGGAAAGAAGCTGAACCTGAAACATTATCAAGAACACAGAGAAAAGGGACAACAGTCCTGATGATCCAGTGGCTGGGACATGCTAAGCATCACCAGCACCTTCTGCTGGTCCTCCTCTGAAGTCCTAATGCCAGGTTGAAAGATCTTCCCACTTGACACAGATTCTTCCTCCAGTGATGCACCAATGGTGTTTGCACAACTCATTTGGCTAAGTTCAAGTAAGTAAAGACAATGAAATGATAAGAAATAATATTATATATATACACAAACACACACATGCTTGCAGAGGAATCTATTACAGATTTAAGTACATTGAATCCTACTTCATAGCAAATCAAGCTGAGAGGAGTAAAATGTTTAATGCCTTCAAATGCATGGTCTTTTCCCTTCTAAGTCTTTGTGCCCTTTTGTCATGGGCAAGGAAATGGGACATAAATAGGTTCCCTTATATTGATCTTAGGCACACTACATCAAGTACAACAAAATTGTATTTTAACATGGTACACTGTAAACTGAGGCAGTTCAGATATTGCTATATATCCTGTCTGAATAGGATAAATTCCTATTCAGTGTTAGGAATATATAAGTGTTACTGTAATACTTCCAGTCATCAGAGAGGTGGCTGAACACAAATGCACTATAACATCATTATTGTCAAAATTGCATTAGAACCACTTTGAACTTCCAAACGGATCACTGCCTAGAAGTCATTCACTTTTTCTGAAGAAGGCATCAGTATGTGTTAGGTTATATTATTAAAAGCTCTTCTCCACGAGCTCTAGGATGCAGAGTCACACTGGAAAATGAGGGAATCCAAATAAACTCATTAGAGAAATGAGCCCCTGGCCTGGCTCCTCCCAGGGCTGTCAGAGGACAGCCATCAGTGCCCTGGGGATGGCACCTGTCACCATGAGCCATTGAGAGAGCTTCCTGGATTGCTTCACAGGTTGAGGTGAGAAGGTTACTGCCTACCAGGTTTGGGGGTCATTGTGGAAGAGCCTCGTGGGATTATACAAGACCTTATTATTAGATGTTTAGGGGAGGAACCAAAAGCACAGGAATGGAGAAATCAGCCTGCTTTGCAGAGTAACAAGCATGGAAACAGAGGGATAGGAATAAAAAGGGCCAGTGACATGTTAGATGGCACTTGTCTGATTGTGCCCTGTACCTAATCACTGCAGTCTGTCCCGTGTTCTCATCAAACTCCATTTCCAACTATTTTACTGGGTGAGGGACTCTGTATTCTGGTGCTATTGGCATTTGCATGAGTGCAGGTTCCTCTCTCCATGTTGTGCTCTGTGGCTGATCATGTGCACATGTACGTGTGTTCCATGCAAGGGTGCCCATGTGGGAATTACCTCCATGCTCAGCCTCACTGTAGCTGGACATGGGGACACACAGGTACAGAACCTTTGCCACTGTAAGGTTACTGGATTTGGCAAGTTTTAATGTTTTAATTTAACAAGCAACTAAAAAGAGCTTTGCTCTTACAAGCTTCAGTGTCTCTGGGATCATCACAGATTATTCATGTGGGTGTTGGCCAAGTTTAACTAAGATAGTTCTGGAAAAAGAAGAAAATCAAAATGGAAATGAAAGAGTGATGTATTATACTGTCCCACTGAGATAGAATATATGAATTATCCTGTTAAATTGGCACATTAGCAATATATTTTTCACCAAGGAACAAAGTACACTTTATTAAATAATAGAAAAATATCTTCTGTGAGGTTATATAGTGTTTTGCCTATACATGGTAGAGGCCCCCATGGTACAGTGATGAAACCTTGAAGCTCTGGGTGTCTTGGCAAAAAAAACCCCAAAACCTAGAAACAGAAGTTGAGGGTTACTCTTTCATTGGGAGTTCTGTGCAAATTATGTGCATTATCATCAATGTCTTGCAATTTCAATAGGTAATCATGTGTTCTTGTTACTCTCTGGGTCAAAATAATAAATTTCAGAAAAGTGGAAAATTGCACCAAATTAATGTATTCTTGTGACAAAATAGGCATGAGAACTGGAAGACGTTTACAAGACAAGCAAAAATCTGTTTTGTTCTGCTGCCTTATAAAGATTAATCACAGCAAGGGATGAAGTAGTTTAAACTGAAATATCAGAACAAAAAGGAGGTGCCTCTCTTCATAAACAAACACTTCATTGATCCCTTGAAACTGTATATCACAAAAGGCAAAGCTTGCAGCCTTGAAGAAAGCAAGTCTCATTTAAAAGTCTGCATGAGTGAGATCAAGTCTTTCAAAGGCTTTGTCTCCGTTATAAAGTTCCATTGGCACAATTTTGTTCATAATGAGTCAGATGTCCCAATGGAGCAATGCCTGCAAGTCTCAGAAAAAGGCAATCATGGCAAGTAAAACTTCTTTGGTAGTGGGATTTAGGGATGGCAGACTGATTTGTCTTTCCTGAATTAAGCCTTCTGCTGAAAATGCTGATAATTTCAAGTATCTCAAGTTTTGTAGCATAGTATAAACATATCTTCTGTATCCCAGTGAGCTGTTCTTCCAAGACAGCTATGGTGGAAATATAAATGTATCACAGAGGAAAGAAGTCACCTTCAAAGTCAGTGTAAATACAGAATTAACTCTTTTCTAGTTCCAGTCACAGACCCCACATGTCCTGCCAGAATAACACTCAAATCATTAGGAGTACATATGCCCATCTTTCACTTCTAATTTACATTAAAAGATACACTTCAACAAGAAAGCATAGAAAATGCTATGTATTTTTGACTTTTATTTGGGGATCAAGCTGTTAAATTTTTCACAGGTGGTTGAATTGCGTGTTTTCCTCAATTTTCCGGGCACACTCTGGAGTCTGATTTGCACAGGTGCAGAATACACACAGCTGTAAGTGAAGTCAATGAAAGCTGTTCTGTGGACACATGGAACGCTCTATAATTCTAAGCTGAATTGCATTTTTAACACTGTAAAGCCATATATTGAACAACTTAACTGACTTTTTCAGGGTTAAGAAAATGATGGGCCATAGACATGCACCTGGAATAAAATCTTTCATGACAAATTGTTGAAATTTAGCAAAATTATATGAAAGTGAAAATTCCATTTTTTATAACTGGGAAGTGTTAAACATGCTTAAGAAAGTGTGATGTGTCCCAGTCTGACCTGTGGTAACTGTTCTCAGAATCCCTATTGTTTGTAATAAAACACTTCCTACTCTGGCATTAAAAAGTTTAGAATCAACTAAATTAAGCCTATTTTCAATTCAAAATTAGTGGCTGAGATGTTTTTCTTCCAAATATTAAAAACACCTATAACATCAGAGAGGCTAATTGACTGTCAAATTTACGTCAGTTAATGGCATTTTGCAGGTACTTATGTTTAAAGAGATCCACATTAGTTTTGCTCTGTCCAACTCTTTGGGAGTCTTATATTCTCTCCTAATAAAAATTGCATTAATTGGGGAGAGAAGAATATAACCTTTTTTAAGGTAAGAAGCAATCTTCAGTATGTTTAAATTATGTAATGGATTTTTAATTCTCATCCTTAATTGCAATTTATACGTATGAGCCTCCTTCGAAAGATCTTCTTTGGTAGTTTGTTGTCTGATCTGTGTAACACCACCTTGCAAGCTGATCTATGCATGCTGTCAGATTTGAAATCTGGAATATGTTTTCACATAGTGATGTCATTTCACTGTTCCTAGCCATTGATAAAGAGAATGGGGAAAGAGGGTGTTAACAAAATGAACTCTTGTAGAGCAAACAACAAAACATTTTCTTTGGTTTATGTGGTTACTCTGTAGTCTGTGGAGAATTGAATAGTATGGAAGCAGTATGGAAGTATAGAACAAAGAAGTACAGAATCCAATAATCTGAGTTTCACAACCCAAAATTCCAGTCTCAGATCCCTTGAGGTTGTAAGAGAAAATGAAGCTCTATTTTTGTATTAAATAGAAGGTTGCTTATATTTCATCGAATAAACTCACGGCAGGCATAGTGATCATAGTGATCCTAATGCCTGGTCTTACAGCTATTTTACTCTATGGTAAGTTGCATGGTAGACTTTCTTCAAGCAATATTCAAAACAATGGACAGAAAAGAAAATAAGAAAGGGGAATAGAAAATGTCAGAGCAAAAATAGGCAAACTAATTCAAATACAAATCAGTACCAGTGGAATATACTGGAAGAATTTCCAGTTGCAGTACACAGTGTTATTATGGTGGCACAAAATAACAAAATTCGGCTCTTATGTATCTGTGTCTAAAGGGAATTAAACCTAAGAGAAGATGCCTGTTTGGGCCCTTTTTGCATCCAAATAGTCAAGGCTAGAATGAGCAAACAAGTTCCTTCAAGGCCATTTGTTACTTATATGCAAACATGAAATTTTATGCTGTGTCTAACTAGAATGGCTTTGGAGCACACCTTTTACATTGGAATAGTGTTCTACTGCTGTTTGGAGGGCATAAACTTTGATCAGATTTTATTGTAAAGACTCTCAGAGAATCATCTATTTAAAATTTCTTTTGGAGATAACAAAGTGAATTTGCCAACAAATGAAAAACTCCTTGCTACTCTTTCTCGTGTAATTCCTCTTTTTAAATTTGACCAAATTTCATGTTAGTGAAGGTCATATAATCATAAAATCAATGTAGCAAATTCAGGAGAGGGGAGGAAATACAGTGGGAAGGAAGAGGATATTCTCATTTATTCATACATTCACTTCACTGACATGGAATAGTGGGTAAGAGCTTCTTCATCTTGGAAAATTGTTAAATTGGTCTCAAAAATATCTTCCAAAGATACATCTTCACCAAAAGTGCTTTTGGTGAAGCCTGGACATTTCTTAAAAGGAAATAAGGTATCATAACTCTTCTTAATAATGTTTAAGCAAATTTTTGAGCATATTAAATTATTTGTGGAAAATACACACAAAATAATTTAGAACTATTTTTATTTGTTTCTTCTCTAACTTCTTTTTAAGAAAGTCTTAGTTGAAGTCAGGAAAATTCAGTAGAGTTTAAGGTAGCCAAGACAAGAAGAAAGGCAATTTACAGTGCAGATATTGGGAACAGTAAATTATAGGATGCTCTTGCCTCAATCGATTTCCAGCTGATTTAGTAGTAGAAAAGTTATCCTTCAAATGGAATCTAAAGGTATTGAGTTCTTAATTTCACTTTATTTTCTACTCACTTATGATCTCTGACAAGTTATAGTTGAGGTAACTTCACTGGCTTTAGAAAAAAATTCCCATTGAGTTATTTTACCAGATGTGAGTTTGGAGCTAAATCATAACATAATCCCTCTGGGATTCAGGAAGTCTAAGGCTAATTTTACTTTAAAAAGTAGAGGTGGAAAATACTCCTGATATCTTTCTCCTTCTTTTGCTTCTACATTTTCCATGTCAAATTTGAAGCAGTTGGGTTTTGACACCCATTTCCAGTGCTACCAAAGCCTTATTAACAACATGGACAGCACAGAGATGCAGCCTGTTCCTCAGGTAGATACTCAATCCCCATACACAGCCCAGACTTCTAATTATTTTTGCAAAGAAGTAGTATTTGAAGGTCTTGAGCCTCCCACCATTGCCTAGGGAGAGGGTGGAGGAACAAGGAGCTCTGTAATCCTGTATTCATGGCTAATGTGAAGAAAAAAACAACTAAAGAAGCATGAAAAGTAGTTTGCCAGAATTCCTTCTTCCTCAAACACCACAGTGTGGAGCCACAGAGAAGCAGATCTTCATAACAGTCACATTCTTCCTAGTTACAATGAGTAAATTAGGTCTGTCTGAGCTGGCTGTGCAGCTTCTCAGCAGTGACATAATGGGTGACACTGGCTTTGCTGATCTCTTCTAGATCAGCTTTACCTTTCTGTTCCCACAAGCACTGCTTTGGCCCATGCCTTGGGAGTTCCTATGTGCTAATTCCATGATGGAGATTAAGGACAGATATCTATCTTTCATCTTTTCTTGTCCTCTTCTGCCACCAAAAGCATCTGAGAGTCACTTGGGCAGAAGCAGCACACACAATGTAGGATGGGGTACAAAGCAAATGACAAATTTTCCCCCACTTTATTTTTCTTCACCCAGCCCTGACAAGTTTATTCCACGGCAGGAGATTTGGGAAGTTCTACTTTCAGGCAGCATCAGTGATGAGCATCTTGAAAAGCTCAAGTCTCCTACTCCAGCTCTCTGTGAATGCTGCTCCTTCTGTATGTTGTCTCTTGAGACTGCTGTACTCCACATTGCATTCCTCAGCTTGATGGTCTGAAAGGTATTGCCTCACTTTTACCTAATGCCACCACCTGCAGCCAGAACCCCTGGAATCTATAATGAACCTTACAAAGTTCCAGTAGTAAAACCTCAGTAGATCATTGTCTCAAATCTAAAACACAAGAAGTAATTTTAAGTGAAAATCTAGCAAGTAATGTCTTTATTTTTTTCCAAAGTGGTTGAAAAGTGAGTCCCGTTACAAATGAAATTATTGAGACCAAAAATGTGACAAGGTAATAAAAAAGTGGCAACATTGCAACAGCAATAAAAAATATCTGAAGTTTGTATAATTAAAATGAAAAAAAAAATTAAGGGGACATTAAACATAGCACTACACTCTGCAACCACTCTGAAGCATGTGGTAAGCCATATATATGTCTTGGGGATTACTCTGCATTTTCCTTTTGTGGGGTTGATTACTTCATTATTGTAGACATGAAAGGTATTAAATCTAATCCAATGATATGAATCGTTATGTGTCTTCAATGTGAAATTTTCCAGGACTTAGGTATTCCCTTTTTTCTCTCCTTTTCAACAGTTTGTAATGTTTACTTTGGTGTTCTAAGCAATTAGGAGACAGGTACTGTTACTTTCATTAAGTTCTACTACTTTTCAAAGTTTGGAAGAAAGGACCCAGAGGATGAAGAGACTAATGGGAAGAAGAGTTGGAGCTAATTTTGTTTGTTATCACACAATAGTCCTGAATTCATTAATCTTTTATGCATATTAACATCTGTTCTTCTCTCTTTAGAAAACGTTGATACTCTGACACATATTTGAGTGACAAACTGGATGTTTCTTCAAGTCTAAACATTATGATAAGTTGCCTGAAAAGAACTACTCTTCAAATGGTTTTGACTCTTTAATATTTGGAGATGCTACAGAATAAAAAAAACCAACAAACCAATCAAAAAGCCAAACAAAACCCCAACACCATCACTGTAAGCATTTCACTGGGCAGTTTTTCAAATTAATGCAGTTTAACTATTACATTAACTTAATGGCTATTTTCCCCTACTTTAACCATGTTAAATGTGCCGGCAATAATGAGCTTCTAATGCTGTCTCTTTCAAGTCTCAGAGGCATCTTTAGAGCTCTGCTTATCTCCTGGATCATAAAGCTGCATAATTTAGTATTCAAACAATTAATTTAAAACTGAAACACTTTGAATTACCATAAAACTAATCAGGAAAAAAAAAAGTAGCATGCCCATTCTGTTTATCTCTATTTAGTAAATTTGAAAGCATAAGATGAATAAAACTTTACAATATTCTGTTTTCTACTTATGAATCAGCTCCTATGAGCATAAATATATCCAAAAATGTAAGGGTCATTTTCAAAACCTTTTGCAAAAGAAGTTTCTCGTGTCTATTAAACTAAGATGATTCCTTTGATTGAACAATTTTTTTGATTTTTCCATACCATTAACTTATATAGAAACATCTTTAAAATAAATTGTCATTTTTAACCTATTTCCAGACTTGCAATACACAGAGGTAGCTGATGCACATAATCAGAACTGCTACCTTGTTAAGTGGCTAAATTCTAGTAATTGTGCAACTCACAAGACTGTATCACTTAACTTTTTAAAACATCTCAGCACTTAAACTATGTTTTATTTCCTTTGTTGTGCTTCTAAGTGTTCCAAGTGTCCCTTGTAGTCTGGGCTATTGCTAACCAAGGAAGAAAATTTTAAGAAGAAATTGGATTTAGTTCTTGCCTGTATCATCAGTCAGACCTATATGTAATAAAAGGCTGAGGTGCCTAATGTAGCAGAGTATCTTATCTAAGTACCCAAATGACAATTGTAAGTCCCAGATTTAGGCCCCTACTGCCATCACAATTTCCTGGGGACACCTAGTTACCAAAGTAACTTTTCTCATCTTATTTGAGATACCTTTATCTGATCTAGTGTTCATCTATAGTTAAGATTGCTGTGGAATGCAACTGATCTCATTTCTTTTGGGAAGATTATAGGTGACTATATGTGGTCAAGTGAATCTGTCCAGCAATCTTTTCTCTCTGTTGGGAGAGTGGCTTAGTTACCAGGACACATAGGGATACAAATTAAATCCAGTCCCTAGCCCTCAGATAAGCTCTGTTACTCATGGCAACAGCAACTCTGTCCACTCTGAATCTGGGTCTGGACTTTTATTTTCTGACTATTTTTTTCTATTTTTATTTATTTCCTGTTACATTTTTGCAGTGCTTGTTTCATATAACACAAGGAATCCTGAGTCCCACTTTTCCAGCTGAATGTCTTTGTAGCACTAAACTGCAAAATACTAAGTTTTCTGTGTATTTTGGATGTGTGGTTTCTTCTCTCTGTTGCATTCTTTGCTGTGACTTTCACAGACTTTCAGAGATGTAGGATGCGTCTTTCCTAGGCTAAACTATCCTTCTGGAAAGATATGGGCACTGGAAACCCTTCTGAGTTAGCTGGACACACGTTTTGGGTCTCCCATTTCATAGGTGATTGACCTAATCATTTGCTAGCTGTACATTCAGTATTATTAGTATAAATCTCCTTTCTTTATGTTTTAAAAAATAATCGTAGCATAGAATCATAGACCTAAGATGAATATCTGTTGTTCCTCTACCATCCTACTTATCTTAGGGTTACCAAGATCTTTTTCAAAAATATTCATAGCTAATTCAAAGGCATTTTAGAACTTATGCCTACCAGTTCTCCTAAAACTTTTAAAAGTGTTAATTTGTGACGTCTTTATTATCCCAGAAAGAAATCAAGCAAAAGTATTTCGTGATAGATACCCTCTGAAACATTACAATTTGCTGAGGCTTAGTGGTTTCCATGTGATCAGGCAGCTCCTGTGTTATTTAGCTGTGCTTTCCAGATTAGGATGTGTCACCCATGATTCAGTGTGGGCCCCCACTACTCAAAATGCTGTCGTGCATAACTCCTAGGCTTGTGGTGCACTGCTAAAAGTGAGATCATGAGGACATGTGCCCCAGCTAACAACTTGAAGGCAGCTTCATCTGACATATGCTGTGTTTCAACTGGCATTTTGGTGGAGAACAGAACTGAAGTTTGGAAGTTAATCTCCCTGTTGTATCCACACATTGGTCTGGGTCAGAGAAAGGTTTTAGTGCACAGAGGGTAGTCTCCTTCCAGAGCCCAGAGCTCTGTCCCAGGTGTGCAGAGATGTGCACTGACACTGTTTTGTTCTTTAGTCAGCTTAACAAGATGTGCAGTGGAGACATTTGGGATGTGTGGGACCTGGTGAAATTCAGTAAAACTCTCCAGCCCCATGCAGTGTGGGTGTGAGGTCCTGAGTACCAACTGCTTTGGTTTACAACCAGTCCCTTCCTTCTGCATCCAGCTATTTGCTTATACAGACATGGCCATAGGGAAATCTAAATAACAAATGAAAACCAAACACGATGTTTCAATTTGGTACAAGAGGAAAAAGCAACAACTTCTTTACTTTTTAGGTTCTTGCAGTGCCCCCACTGTTATCATGTGAGAGCAGATTCCAGAAATGCATTAAACACTCTAAGTTATTTTATTCATGTCTTATCCATTCTCTCTGTCATTCTCTCCTCAGGCAAAGAACTGCACATGCAGTGCTATGTTTTGATTTTGTTTTTAGTTAGTTATTTTATTTTATTTTATTTTATTGCTTGTACCACATTATATTTTCACTGGAGTAAGCACATTGAAGAAAAAATATTTTGGTCTTTGGAAAAGAAGGATCAAAATTTTGATAGACTTTAGCTTCTGTGGGTACTTTTCACACTTTTTTTCCTAATCAGAGGAATTTTAAAAATTAAAAGAATGTATTCCAAAAAATTCCCATTCTGTTAATTTGCCATTTATTCCTGTCTGGGACAAAACAAAGAAGTGCTAGAGTGTGTGATGGGGTTGAAATTGTAATTTGTATTCATTTTTAGTAACGAAAAAATATCTTTTATGTAATTCACTTGCTCCATTCTGCTCAGTGCTAATATTCCTCTAGCCCTTTGCCTTAAGCTTATTTGTATGGATTAAAAGTTAGAGATAATGAGGAAAAAACTCAAAAAATAAAGTGAAAAATGAGTCATTTTCTTAATGGTGAGATTTAGAACATGGGTGAGGACAGTGACAAGCAGCAGTTCACCCACAACAGACACTTTTTTTTCCTGTATGAATATACAACTTTGCCATGAAAAATCAGGAGCCTCATTTCTTTCTTTGTCTTACAGACACACAATTAAAATGATGCTTTACATTCAAAAGATACAGAGGAAGAAACATGGCTAGAAACTCCAACTGAAAAACAAAGCAAAATGATAAAGGAAAATGAAGTTTTTCTTATTTTTTCTTTTTTTGCATGTAAATAAAGTCAGTATGGCAAGTGTCCTGGGTCTTAAATATCTGATTATATAAAACTTTGTGGTTCCTCTAAAATTGATGTTTCTATCTGAAGGTTCCTCTTGACATCTTTAGCTTTTCTTCTAATTAAAAAAGCCAAAAAAAAAAANAAAAAAAAAAAAAAAAAAAGAAGATACAATTCACTTGAATGCAGCAACCTTTACAATTAGTATTTAACTGTCCATAAAAAGCACTGATTCCCTTAATGAACCTGTTGCTACCATTGTTTACTGCCCTGAAATTAAGGAGGAAGAAAGAACCGATCAGTAAGCAAATCTCATGTTACTGTTTACCTACCTCTATGGTCCCATTATCATTTCTAATTACATGTAGTTAATCAGTGCCAGTATCTGAAAAAAAGTTTATTGAATGGAACAAGATGAAATAGATGATACCTCAGTGCTCAGAGTGTAACATGGATCTAATGTAATTCCTCACAAAAAGTTACATTGTAAAGTTTACATTTAATTCAACCAAATGTCACACTCTAAAATGTGCAGACCATCAAAATATTTCTTAATGAGGGGAAATTAATCAGTTGTCCAGATATTCATGCTTAATTTAAAATAACAAAAACATGAGACCGAAAGCAGTTAAAGAGAATTTGCTAAATTCATTTTCTTTTAGGAGAATGTTTAACATGTATGATGACTAAATTACTTGAGCTTCTCTATGGGAAGGTCTTCAGCACAGGTTTCACAACTTTGTTGTTTAGAAACACCAGTCAAGTTCATCTCACAATTCCTCTCAGGTACCAGATCTAAACAGTCAAGTAGGGCAAATGCAAAGCAACACAAGAACAGTTTGGGGTTTAGGATTTTTTTTTCCTCCTCCAGTATCTTTTCTAATGAGAAAACGTTAGCTGCTAGGAGTCAAAAGCATCCATCATGACAAGCTCCTATTTCTTTTTTTCATACCTGCACGTCTCAAAATTGCTGGCATGATCCACTTTGGCTCATTATTGCCAGGGCATTGCAACCACGAGGTGATCCTGTGGGACCATGGGAGCCTGTGGGTCACAGATGGGGGTTCAGGAAGGGTCCTCATTGGCATGGATGCAGTCACACCATGCATCAGCAGAGAAGGACCAGCGATGGAAGCCGGGGCCATCCAGCAGGACAGGGATAACCAGGCACCAGGAATACAGGTGATGACTAAAAGAATAGAGTTTAGGTTTGCTATTAGGAAGAAATTCTTTAGTGTGAGGGTGGTGAGACACTGGAACAGGCCGCCCCGGAGAAGCTGGGGATGCCTCATCTCTGGAAGTGTTCAAGGCCAGGCTGGATGGTGCCCTGAACAAGCTGGTCTAGTGGAAGGTGTCCCTGCCCCTGGCAGAGGGTTGGAACAACAGGATCTTTAATGTCCTTCACAGCCCAAACCATTCTATGATTCCATGACAGTTCAGGACCAAGGACAGGAAGGGATGTAAAAACAGGGTCAAGGTCAGTGTGAGGTTAGTGCTAGGCAAGTCTCTACAACCCCTTCCTACAGCCAGCTGCAGGTCCTGGGCTTGCACTCAGCCCCAAGGGTGGAGAACAGGAGGAGCCCTCTCACAGTCCCTGCAGAGCAGCCTGATCCAAGGACACACACAGGACAGAGCTGACCTTCAGCACCAGCTGGTCTTCAGCACCAGCTGATAAAGCCCTTGGTGGGGAGATACTGTTGAAGAAGGTCATGACAGATAATTATGGTTACAGCTGATCAGGGCAATTGGAGCTTGTTGGTGTGGTCAAGACAGCAAAGAGATAAAACAATGCTTCAATCTTTGACTGAAATGAGTACTCTTTTGAAATGCAATTGAACATGCAGCTGAAAAATGTAAACCCATGTTTAGACATGAAAAATAAAAGAAGACAGTTTGTTTGATATACTTTGCTGAATGTTATGTCTTGGATTTTTAATTAACTTTTTCAAGATTTTGAATTTTCTTTCATAGTCAATATGGGTATTCTTTTGTTGTGGGGTTTTGTGTTTGGCTGTTCTTTCATTTGCTCTCTACCAAACTCCTGATAAACCTATGTGTATTTTTATCTCATCAGGGTAATTACACAGAAAATTCTGAATATCAGATTTTTTGATAATTTTTTTTTTCTAATAGTTGATGCAAGTTTTTCAATTAATTTCTACAAAATTTTACAGGTAACTTTGCTGTGAGTCATGAACGGGAATGCTGACTCTGGCTTTCAGTTAATTGCCACAGTTATAATTATAGAATGGGTAATATAGTTATGAATTGCTTCTCACCTACGACTCCTTTGTGGTTGTAACTGACTGTAAATGACTGTAGAGGGATGTTATTTCTCTTTAAACATGATTTTTCTGTGCAGTTTCAAAGTCTCTATAGACAAATCTGCAAAATAGTAACAAAACCAAAGATAAATAGGCGTTTGGAAGCTGTAGTTTGTATTTAGATATATACATATATATATTTCTGATCTTTTCAAGGTAGACCAAAACAATCTTCATCAAATGAAAACTACGAAAATTTTTCTGTATTTTGCTTTTTTTTTTGAATACCACAAAGTGAATACATAAGAAATATGAGCAAAATAGAATTCTGATAGCTTGGTTTACTGCATATTTAAAACATAAAAACTTTTGTGGATTTGAATCCTTTGACTTTTTCTTTTCATGTATCCATGAATATGCACATCTTTACTGCTTTGATGACATTTTGTTTAAATCTGAAACTCAGAAACAAAATTGGTAGGTTATTTACTGGTTCACATACAATAAAAAAATATTTCTGTTAAAATTTAAATTCACCTAATTATGATGTTCCCTTTCATGAAAATAGTTGTATATGACTAAACTGGAAGAGTAGTAACTAAGGTAAATGACAACATGAAATATCTTTTTCTGTGTGTTTCGTGCAAATTCAATACATTTTCAAACTAATCAAAATTCAATGAACAATAGAATTTCTCCAGTAGTTATGCTTTCAGGCATTTGAAATAAATTTATTTAATTTTCTGGTGTTTATCAACTCTTTGCTCAAGGTAGTGTTTTTTAAGCAATTAATAGACATGAAAAATATTTTACCAGTTTTTCTCAGAATTTAGGCTGTAGTCAACACTGAAGCTTCTTTTTGGGAGTGGGTGAAAATGATTTTCCAAGTAATTGGAATTCTTCAGGTGAGCACAAGCATACATTTTTCTCTGGGAATTATGGGCCTCAGCCTAATGTAATTCAAGAGCATCAAGAGATCCCCAATGGCCACTGAACCAAAGTTCCTCATGTCAGCCCACAGCATACTATCCTTTTATTCATATTATAAAAAATTCTCATAAATAGGAGAATTATGGGATCAATTTCAAATACCGTTCATTGGACTTTGATGGAGAGAATAACAAGAGTTTTTTCTTTATTCTGTATTTATCCAATGTGTCTTATAATTCATCTAAAACAGAACAGAAGGTTTCTTTAAAGATTGCTCTGCTGAAGTTTTGTTTGGCACTTCTGATTGGTAAGGACTAGATAAGCAAGAATACAGACTGTAGAAACATAAGTTTTTGTTCCTCTTAACTGGCCCTCCACTTCAAGTGTCATCTTTCCTGGGTGAGCAGAGAAGGTCTGTCCCTGGCCTGAGCACTGTGTTACAGCTCTTGTTATCTATTCCTAACAGGCAAATGTATTCACTAGCATCAGGACTTCAGCCTATATGGAAGAATTTTCTACAGTTCCTGAGATTTTATGCCCTCCCAATGCAAAGCTGGATAAGAAAGGCAAAAAAGAAGAAAAAAGTCACTAGAAAAAGCAAATTGCTGCAGGTTTTCCAAATATCACAAAACAAAACAAGTAGCTGAATTCCAAACAGACAAATTCATCTGGGTTGTAAAAATAGAACCATTATGTGTTGCAGGGACATCTGTATATAGTGGCAAGGACTGCATCCTTTTTCTGTCATAAGAAATACACTTAGCATTCTTCCTGAGGGAAAACTATGTTAAATTTGGGATTAGTGTGCAGGGAGGTCTAGCTGACAAACTATTTATGCATATTTTCTTATAACATAAATGCCTATCGAACATCCGTTAGCTGACAGTTAAACAGAGCTCAGTAAATAGCATATTTTGCTGTGTGGCAGGAGAGGAGGAGAGGGGATAGCAGGGCAGCAGTGAAGGTTTTCCAGTATCCTCATGCCAGGTATTGGCTCAGCTATCAGATGTTCTCCATATACTTGATGGTTCTGGGGGACATTTCCTCTTTGAAACCCCTGTGCCTCAGAGAGGGGTACCGCATTCAAAGAAAAGAATATCTCAGACTTCTCTCACAAGACCTTAAGAACTCTGTCTCCACAGCTCCAACAGTCCTCTGCTGATTTATACTGTTCTCTGCTACTCCGTCTCCAGACCCAAGGCTTCAGTGCTGTTTGTTACAGAGTGAGAAGAAATTAGGTTTCAAAATCCCTGCATTTCCAGTTCCCACAGCTTACAGAGTACTAATGGAAGCAGACTGAAAAAACAATCTTAATTGCTGTGGTTCAAAAACTTTAAAAATAGATTATTGTAGTGAGGTAAAAGTGCCAGGAAGTTGATAACCTACACTCCAAGTCTCAACCCAGCGTGAATCAAAATGACATTTATGAAGTCTTGGAAAATGGCAACTGTAATGAAAATGTCTACTGACCCCTGACTAATAGTGTCAGCAATCCAGCGGTGCTTAATTATTAAAATCAACACATGTCCTGCACTGACAGCCCAGTGTTTTGAACTGTACAGTTCTACTGAAGAGGTGGAAACAATAAATTGAGGTGACAAAATTCCCTTTTTTATTCATTCTTGCTCTCTCTTTTTGCTGATCCCCTTCCACAGCAGAGTTAGAAAGGTCAGCATGATTATGTTTTCCAGGAGTTTGTTATGCTGTAAGCTGCAACTGGCTGTTCATGGCTTAGGTGGGCATGCTCATCTCTGGGTCATAAAGTAGCTGATGGGCAGGTCCAGAGAGTGGTGGTGAGTGGTACAAGATCCAGCTGGCAGCTGGTCACCAGAGGTGCTCCCCAGGGCTCAGTTTAGGGCCAGCTCTGTTGAACTGTGTGAGGTTCAACAAGGCTAAGTGCTGGGTCCTGCTCTTGGGACACAATAACCCCATGCAGCACTACAGGCTGAGGACAGAGTGGCTGGAAAGCTGCCTGGTGGAAAAGGACCTCAAAGTACTGGTTGACAGGAGCTGAACATGGGCCAGCATGTGCCCAGGTGGCCAAGAAGGCCAATGGCTTCTGGCTTGGATCAGCAATGGTGTGGCCAGCAGGAACAGGGCAGTGATTGTCCCCCTGTACTCAGTAGTGGTGAGGCCACACCTTGACTACTGTGTCAAATTTTTGGCCCCTCACTGCAAGAAAGACATTGAGGTGCTGGAGCAAGTCCAGAGAAGGGCAATGGAGCTGGTGAAGGGGCTGGAGCACAACTTTGATGTGCAGTGCCTGAAAAAGCTGAGTGTGTTTAGCCTGGAGAAAAGGGGTCTTTTCTGAGATCCTATTGCTCTCTAGAACCATGTGAAAGCAAAGGATGTTGTAGCCAGGTGTCAGTCAGCCTCTTCTGCCCCAGGTAGCTAGAGGTGGCATGAGACATCATAATCCAGGGGAGGTTATGCTGGATATTTGGAAGAATTTCTTCATAGAAACAGTGATTCGACATTAGAATAAGCTACCCAAGGGAGGTAGTGGAGTCACTGCCCCTGGAGGTTTTAAGGAAAGCCTGGAAATGGCACTCAGTACCATGGCCTAATTGACAGAGTGGTGTTTGGTGACAGGTTGGACTCGATGATTTCAGAGGTCTTTTCCAGCCTAATTGATTCTGTGATTCTGTAGTGAGGTGGCAACACTCCAGCATTTACTGAGATGAATGTGTGAGTGCTGGATCTCATGGGAGAGCTAGAGCTGCATGCAGTTGTCAAGGCCAGAGTAAATCCAGGAAGCACCCAAGCAGTTCCCCATGGGCATTAGTAATGGGGAAACTCCTCTGTCTTGAACAAGAGAGGAGACCAGCTGGGTCAGTGTCCCCTAAATCAGGAGGCACCCTCCAGAGCACGTGGATTTGGGGAGGAGACCACTCTAACCAGTTCTGCACTACAGGTATTATTCCCAGTTCTGTTCAATTCTATTTTAGGTTCCAATACTCAAAAACTGAGTGACAGGCTTAACTTCAATACATTAATTGTCCCAGTGAGGCTGATGAAAATTCAAACAAAAATAAAATTTCTGGCAGATGAAATGCCATCTCCATTCACCCCTTATTCTGTTACAATATGTCTTCCTCACGACAGTAATTTTAGGATGAAACCTGCTTTATCACTAACCTTCCTGCAGGCTGTTTTTCTTTGATGGAAACCCAGCAGGGGTCCACACAGATCATCCAGCAGCACCCTGGGCTTGGTGATCAAAGAACCTCATTGCTGAGATTCTCAGTTCCACAGAGAGCAGTTATCTTGCAGTACAGATGCAACTCTTGAAACATACACTCTGTAAAGTGCCTTTTTGGAATTGCAAACTCTTCTTAGAGAAGAGGACTTTAAAGCCCAAATCACCTAGAAATTTCCAAAAGTGTCATCATAGATTTAGGATAATGATAGTAAACGACTCTTCTCTCTTTCTGTTTTTCTTGTGAGTTGAATGATCCAAAATAAAATTCCCTTTTAATTTTGTCAGTAAGGTTTTGAATGCTGTTCTGCATTTAGAATTTGAATAAGTAAAAAAAAGATCAATGTGAAACATAATAGCAATAAATTTTCTGATGTAAGAAAAATGTAGTAATTTATTAAACCTTTAAAGTGTTAAACTTATTTGTTGGTAAAGAAAATCAGAAATATGCGGTGTCAAGTATGAAAGAATATATTTTGAGAAATATTGTAACTATTATAAAACTGGAGATTAATTGTTACTGCAGCTCACAGATGGTTTTTTATGCTACCTGTACTCAAAAGAGGCTAATGCACTGAACTCTCATTTAGTTCTTGTCTTCACCAATTGGATCACAGTCTAGCTTTTCAGCAGTAGGCTTTTTGGTGAAGTGAAGGCTTTAATGGTGACTTCTGTTTTAATAAAGATTGTGTTTCTATTTTTAAACTTGTCCTCAATCTAATACCATAATCTACACTCCCTATAGATGGAAATCAAGAAATATTGCAATGAATATCACTAATAAAGTCTATTAATTCTAGCGTGAAAGGTCATACAATATCCTTCTATCTAGAGAAATACATAAAAAATGAAAGGAAATCACTTTATCCTCCTTTAGCATTCTCTTTTATATGGTATTGGTAGCCTGTCTAACAGAAATTTAGTAGAGACCAAGTATTTCCCCTCTAATTTTGTTTTAATTAGTAAAAGATGGAGAACATAGGGTGCTAAATTTAGCTGTTTTGTAATTCCTCTGGCTTCAGTGTTTTACTCTACTGCTGAATTTGGCCCATTTAAGGAGCTTTGTGGTTTGTTACTGTAGAGCTGAATCTCCTTCTTTAAACATTCTCCTGCAGCTGACATGCATACTAAGCAATACAGCTGCAGCCATCTGTAAAAGCTTGGATTTAATTTTCCTCTTTACTGCTACAGCTTATATCATTCTGCCTTTCCCTTTATAATACAGAAAAATTTCTCATTCCTTGAGAAGCCATTGCAGTTAGTTTCCTTCCTTTTATTATTACTTGTCAGTAAAGTAATCAATGCAACCGTTATCATCTGTACACACACTAAGTACAGTATGAACATTGTCAGAAAAAATTTACTGAAATGATAAGTTAAATCAACACATAAAACAAATCTTTTCTGGTTTGCTGATGAAAATCTAAGCCACGAAAATAACAAGAAAAGAGGCAGAACATTACAGATGAGTATGTGGAGTAAAGGGATGAATAAGCAAAATGAGGAAAATGAAAACTACTATATAAAATACACAGAAGTCTTTGGGAAAAAAAATGCATCTTTTTTGTTATCCTCTTATGTTTTAAAATATATATGGGAGTACTGGGCAAAATGTATCTTTTCAATGGAAAAAGTCACAGATAGGAAATATTTATGTGAAAAAACTGAAAAGAAGAAAACGTGTGGGGTTTTGGTTTTTTGGGTGGGTTTTTATTTTTTTGTTTTGTTTTGTTTTGTTTTGTTTTGTTTTGTTTTGTTTTGTTTTGTTTTGTTTTGTTTTGTTTTGTTTTGTTTTTGTTTTTTTGGTTTTTTTTTTTAAATCCTGGTTTAGGGCTAACATATTCACAATGAAAGTAGGACTTTTTCCAGTTTTAGAAATAAGAATAGTACTGGAACAGGGAAGGGGCTTA
>VZTR01030512.1:527001-548592 GCA_013400775.1 Chaetops frenatus
GCAGCAGCCCAGGTGAATGTGATGTGGATACACCATGTCAAATGCATCTTCAGAAGAATATCCTCTGAAAAGTTCAAGGAATGGTCCAAGAAATCTTCTGACAGAACTTTTGAATTGCACAGGGAGAAACACGCCTTCTAAGCGATGCCTCAGAGGAAGTTTCTGCATAGGTTTTCTGTATGTTTGCCAAAAGGAACTTTTAAACATGTGCTCAAAAAGAGCCCAGGGACCCTGACCATCAGGTGAACTTAACATACTCCTCACTCACAATGCCCAGCCACCATGGCTGTGAGCTGGAGTGTGGCTTTTGGGGGAGTTTTTCCGAGTGGCTTCTGGTGAGGATCGCACTGGAGCCTGAACCCTCAATCCCCTCTTCTAGGTTTGCTTCTGGGAACAGAAGAAAGGGGCCCTGGAAAATGAAGTTGACAATTTTCATACAAAATCAGTCCAACAAAAGCTGTCATCCTTGGAGGCCCGTGCCAGTCTGGTTATCCTCTGTTTTTTATACAAGAGAACTGCATTCATGCATTGCAAATAACTCTGGAACTATGCAAACGCCAACAAGCAATTTGTTTGTCTTTGGGGATTTTTAACAAATAGGTGTTTTAAATGGTTCTAATCTTTATGACTTAAAATGTTGAACATTTAAATTGGTTGATGAAATTTTTTGCATGTTTGCTTTTTTAGATATCTAATTGACATCTAGAGAAGGAAGATGATAAAAAGAAACCTCTCTTCGCTTCCATGAACTTTCTGTAAATTAAATCCCACTTTATAGAAGGCTAAGGGTCTCTAGTTCTCTTAGAAGAAGGCCAAATTGCAGGTAAAACTGCACAATTACATAATATGCATATTAATTACAGTAATATAAAAATAATACATTTTTGCACATTACATATTACAGTTGCTATATTATAGACATAAAAATAAAGATACTTGTTTTATCTATGTTATATAATGAAATCCATCATCTAAATTTGAACATTAATTATATTATTAATAATAATCTATAGTATTAATATGAAATAAACAATATGTATATATTATCTGTACAAAGCAGGCAAATATAAATATCTTTCCTGGTTAGAAAATCAGACTTTTTATTCATAAAAATATTTTTGAGTTAAGAAAAATTCAGACAAGGGGATAGGCCCACAGGGAACAGAGATGAAACATCGTCAAAATACGACTCCAGTGATAAACAGCAGCAGCTGATCAGAATTGAAACATTTTCATTTTATAAGTAAACATTTTATCTGGAGATTTTGGGGTTCTTTACCAGCTCCTTACCAAGACACACTCTTTTCTGAGATAAATAGGAAATTGTTGCATGAAGCCACTTAACAACATTTCAGACTTACCTCTGAAAATCAGGTCAAATGACAAATTGCAAAGTGTTCCTAATGGATCAGAACATACAGGGTGGTGCAGGCTTGCTGGAGGGAGGGAACGAGTCTGTGTTTTCGGTCTTCTGTTTTGTAATTAGTTGTGGAAAACACAGAGGACAGAAGAAGGAGGAGAACTTACCATGTGGGACTGGGCATCTGTAGAGGATCTGGAGGAATATTGGTTGTGTTATGAAAAGGCTCTTACTTGAAGTGTTTTTCCATATGGGTCTTTTGGACAAGTAATTGTCATCAAAAGCCCCATGTCCACCCAAAGTAAGTGAGAAAGATAATTAGTGTCAAATATCTCTTCTTTAAATTACCAATGATGAAACATCTTGAACAAGAAAATAAGAGTCTTCTATCCCAACTAAACACAAGTGTGAGTTCTATGTTCTTTAAATAAAAAGAATATGGAAACACATAGGGTTATTCCTCATCTGTTTGGATAATAAAACACATGCTTTTGTATGTCAGAATATCACAGAGTAAATAAAAATTCACTGCTATCACATAGACTCTGTAAATGCATTGTCAACTTTGAAAAATTAAGACAAAACAAACACAAATCATCACAAAGTTGAAATTGCCATGTAGCATACTCAGTTTCATTTATAAGCAAAAAAAACATTAAATTTGCAAAAGTGACATATATATGCTTTAATTTAGAAGATATTTTTGTAAAACCTTTTAATAAATTTCCAGTCAATTAAATATTGAGACCATATGGAGATTGGTGATATGTTTATATACCTTTTTTGTGCAGCAGAATGGAAAAGAAAACAAAAATGCTGAAAAACTAAACAACGTCCAAAATATTTATTTAAATATTCGTCTGCAGGAGGGCAGGGTCTTTCATGTTTATATTAAAAGTTTGTTTATTTTTTAAATTTTCATTTGTGTAAAAAGCTGGTTGTGGTTAAATGAACTGTAAGAAATCTGTAACTATAATGATAATGCAGTGCTTTCACTCAATCTGAATGGAAATTAAATGTTCTATTGACACACCTCTGAATGAAGAAGAAATTGTGCTGGACCTTTACTGCACACCTAATAAATCAACTAGTGAAGTATCTATACATTTATATTGATGAGATAGGCTCAGGACAGTCCTTAGCAAGCAGTAACAGTTTTACATCAGTAACCCTCAGGACAAAAGGTTATAGGTGAGTGTCACCAGGACTGGCTAAGGAAGCATTGGTGATCCCACGTGAATTGGTGATCCCACACACAAAGTTTCTGCCTATGATCAAGGTGGTGCCCTTTCCAGCTGGTTTTCCCTTTCCATGACTGCTGTCTGCACACAGGCCTTTTTAGAGTCCTTCAATGGACATTTAGCTTTCCCAAGAAGATTATGTTCCTTGGGAGAGGTGGATTCTCTGTGCATTGGAAGAATGTGCTACTCATCCATTGTTAACTGATAACTCTCAAGCTGTTTGCTGATTGTTTACACAGCAATTCACCACACAGTTCTTGTTTGGCCAAATTCCCCAAGTTCTTGGTGGCACACTGGGGAGAGTTACTGACCATATGGGGGGTACTGATGAAAGTTTTGATACTGCTGCAGAAGGTACAAAAGAAAATACAAAGTGGTGCTGAATGCCTACTGACAGTGGGATCTATCAGAAAGAAGAGAGAGATGTGGTAGCCTTACACCTGAAAAGCTTTTCACGCAGTTTCAGTATTTCCTGGCAGCCTGGTTCTTAGAAAGTATTTTCCCATCTTTTTTTAATACCTTTTTCATATGGAATGCATTACTGGGCCCCAAGTGTGATCTTTAAATCTGCCAGTTCATAATCTTGATAATTCAGAATAACAGCTTATCACAAGTTATGAAAGAATTAAACCTAAAAATTCTGCTGCTATTACACCAACTTGTCACTGTAAATGGAATGATGGATTTCAGTGCACTTCCTTGATAGAAATTTAAATACATAAAATTGGTATCAATTATCTCTGTTTGACACCATCGTATGAATCTTCCTACTGACTACTGGAGTAGGCCATCCTAGACAAGTTATACCTTTGTACTCCTTTCAAGTACATGTATTGTGCAAGAGCTTTCATTAAGATTATCATGCCCCTTGAGCCCACTTCTCAATAACTCAATACCACCTAATTACTGACATAAAAGTCTGTCACTTTATTTACAACTCAGGAGAGTCTGGAAAGGCAGTATTAGATGTGCATAATGGAAACAATCTCAGGTCTAAATTGATAGGAATGTTGAACTGACCTTGTGGACACACAGTTCTCTCAAACTACACACATATACGTATTTTACCATTAAAGAGTCTAATTACTGCTTTTTTTTTTTTAATTTGAGACATAAAAATTTCCTGCTCACTGGGTATGAAAAGTAACACTTATCGTTCACAGGCCTAACAATGTTCTTTGTAAAGGTTTCTCTGTCCTTCCATTAATTTGAGGAGATCTGCTCCATTTCCTTTGAAATGTCAAAGGAAAATTAAATTAAAAGCCTTACAACCGCCCATTTACAAGATGTCCACTCACCCTAGAATTTGGCTATGACATGCACTTGCTTGATATGTAAGGGAAGTCTCTCAGGGAGCACAAGCAGCTGGATGAATTGCATTTCTACCAATTTCAGATCAATAGGTAATATTTGGACTGAATAAGCCAATTCTGAGTTATAACCATGGAGTTGCCTGGGGAAAAAAAAATTAAGGGAAGTTTTATCCCTGGGTGGTTCCGAGGGAACAACAGATAACAAAGATAAATGGGATAATATATCAAAAGAAGAACTTCTGAATGAATATGTATATTTGGTAGAGTACTCTTTTGAAGGTAGAAATTATTTCAGCAATACCCACCATACTGACAGGTTTGATTGTGAGTTGCTAAAAACTAGGTACGGAAAGAACATATTTCATATTTTGACATATAAGACCTTTATTTATCCAAGAGAACTTTTATCTCCATAATCACTTGCTCCATTTTTTTCTTATCTCCAGTCAAAACTGTTAAACTTTGTCTTTTCCCCTATCCTGTCACCTCTAATACTTTAATTTGCAGAGCAAAAATAACTGGTGACCTGCATGATATAATGAGTCAACAGGTTGTAGGTTTTGGGTTGTCACTGTGTTAATTTCCTTCTTCCCACTCCAGGATCATGCCTTTTTTACATTCAAAGATGCAAAACTTACACAAACTCCACCACCCCTGTAGAGCTCCTGGCATGGGTAGTTCCTCTCTACTTTCAAGCAGATCTAACAGTGTCTCATTTCTATTTTGAGTCTAAATGTTTAATAATCCACTTTATCATCAGATTACTTGAATGCTTGGATGAACACACTCTGGTATGCTCATGCTCTGGTATCCAGTAAGACATTTTTTACCCATTCCATATAGGATTTCCTACAGTTTTCCTCCTTTTTGTGATAATGTATGTGGAAGCCTTGGTATATTATCATTTGAGGTGGTCTTCTTTACTCAAGTCACAACTAAGAAACATTGTTTTTTTTCTCTGCTGTTTTTCTCACCAGAGGGAACTGTATTCTCTAGTCTGGCTATTGCAATCAGATTCCTGCTGCTCATCACTTTCACATTTCTAACTTACTGAAACTTCAGGTTTCATCCAAACCTCAACAAAGTCAAAGTTTAAGTGAACTTAGGCTTATATAACTATCTCCCATCTTTCTTTCTTTTGAAGAAGGGAAAGGAAGAAAATAAGTCTGAACCAATGACAGATTATTTAATTTGCAACTCAGAATATACAGGGGTTGTGGCCTATATGTTGTGTTTCCTTTTCAGCTGTCTTATTTTTTTTTATTTCTCAACCGGTTTTGTGTTCTTTGTGCTTCATCAGCTTTACAGTTAAATTGCTAATAACAAGCACCTTCCCTTTAAGTAATGTGCTAGACCATTCAGGCATTTGCCAATTAAAAAAACAATAAATCAAAACAAATCACCCTGGGGAAAAAAAAGGCAGCTAGATTAAAACCATTGTGCAAGCAGGTTGTCTGATGGCTGAAATGAAGACTGCAGACTCCAAGCATCTCCAATAGTCTTTATAAGGAAAGGCAGTTGAAGTGCCCATTGATTAGCTGTAAGGTACTGATCTGTGTTCAGAAGGTATTTCCAGAATCACACAATATGCTGAGTTGGAAGGCACCCACAAGGATCATTCAGTCCAACTCCTGGGCTGCCAGGGCACTGCTGACTCATATTCAACTTTCTGCTGACCTGGACCCCCAGCTCCCTTTCCGTGGCACTGCTTTCCAGCATCTCATTCCCCAGTCTGTCTGTACATCCAGGCTTGCCCCATCCCAGCTGCAGAATCCAGCACTCTTCCCTGTTGAACTTGGGTTACTGGACCTCAGCACCAGAAAAAACATTTTTCCTCATGGTTCTTCTTTACTAGTTCCCTAAGCAGCCTAAAATCAGCTCTCCTCATGTCCAGAGATGAGGCTTTGCTGGCACTTTTCCTCCTGTCAACAGATTTTAAGCTCGATCACTTCATGGTCATTGTGGCCAAGATGGCCACGAACCTCCACTCACAAAGTCCTCTCTGTTGACAAGCAGCAGATCAAGGAGAGCATCTTTCTGAGTTGTCTCCCTCAGGATTTGTTACATAAAGTTGTCACCCAGGTTTTTTAGGAATCTTCTGGCCTGGGTTGCAACACCTCTGTGATGTTTTCAGTCATTTCTGTGAGGTTGAATTTGCCTCAGAGAAGGACAAAGGCAGCTGCCTTGGAAGCACCCCTTAATTCCTCAAAGAATAATTCATCAGCATCATCATCCTGGCTGGGGGTGTCTGTAGTAGACTCCCATGATGACATTTGCATCATTTATTTGCCTTTGATCCTTACCCAAAGACTCTCAACTCTGTCATTGCCAGCTGTGAGTCCCATATGTTCTAACTCTTCTATTACACACTGTGCTACCCCTCCGCCTCTTCTGCCCCACCTGTCCCTCCTGAAGAGCCTGTAACCATCCAGCAGGGCACTCCAGTCACAGGACTCATCCCACCAGGCTTCACTTTTACCAATAATGTCAGATCTCTGGGACAGGGACACAGTTTCGAGCTTGCTGCATTTGTTCCTCGTGCTGGGTGCACTAGTGTGGAAACATTTCAAGCGTGGTACATTGTGGTCAACACATCTGAAGCAGACTGAGGGATCCAACTAGGGTTCATCTCCTCCAGTTTTGACACACTATCCCATTGCTCATCACTGGTGTTTGTCTCTTCCCCCTTTCCAAGCCAGTTTAAAACTCTATCATTGAGTCCTGCTATATCCTGTGCTAGAACTTTTTGCCCCTCAGAGTTAGGTGCATCCTGTCAGGTGTCAGTAGAACAAGTATTGAATAGGTGCTCCCACAGCTGAACAATTAAATTTTTCAGCTGACACCAACCTCAGAGCCACGTATTGACCTGACTGATCTGCCTATTCCTATCAATATAATTTCTTGTTACTGGAATAATCAAGGAAATCACTACCTGTGCTCCTGATCCCTCTACAGATTTTCCCAGGCCTTGTAGTAATTTCTGATTGCCCATGGACTTCTCTTTGCATTTTTATTGTACTATCCCTTCCACTCTTTTCTCAATGCACCAGGCAGTTAATACAGGCCAGTCAGACTCTGGAGTCCTCCCAGAGCTTCTCTGTAGCACAGGTCAACAGAATTTCACTTATCCCTCTCCTCCAGGGCAGGGACTGAAGGTTTCATTCCTGTCACAAAACAGAGAAAGACTGAGGAGAAATCTGAAGACAAGTGATGAGGCCAGGCCAAGAATTTTTCTTTCTCCTGGATAAAGTCCATGGCTGAGTCCATGTAAGGGGCTCTCTCCACCCTTCAGGACCAACCACCACATATCCCAAGCTCTTGTAAAGCTAGCTGGGCTCTTGTGTAGAGGGGAGTGTAGATAGCCTTCCCATCCTGCCTCCTCAGTTCAGGGAAATGTCAAACCCCTGCCTGGCAGTGGCCCACAACCCATGTGGGAATGCAGGTGGCTTGATCACTTTCTGCATCTATAACCTTATTCCACAGAACATGCAAGAATATGAATTTCCCAGAGTTTATATCAAGCCATGGTCTAGCCCAGAACTGTTGGGCTCAGTGTGCTGGTGCACAGGGGAGATGTGAAGTCTTCTGGTCAGATAAATGATCTAAAGGTCCTTTCAGCCTCAGCCTTTATGAACCTATTATATCACACTCTTCACAATCACAGACCTAAAATATGTGAGTGCCCTACCACTGATAGATGTATTGAACGTTTTTATAACCTTGCACAAAGCATTTTGACTGCAGACAATTTGTGATTTTATTCCCTGTTAGTTCTGTTTCCATCAAATCAACTTTGGTTTGACAAAATAGCTCTATTTATGTTGAAGGTCACCCCTTCATAAGTAGTGATTAGTTGAATCTTTTCTACAGTTAATCCATCAAAGACCTTTATTTACTATTTTCTTGATTTTGTGTCTTCAAAACTATTTATTAGTTTGTTCATTTAAAAGCACAGAAGCAAATTCTGCTGTCCTTAATGCAGAAAAACTCTCTTAAAAGATTGAGCTCTTTTAGAACCCCAGGTTTTGGTACTTAGATTACTTCTTTCTCAGTATCCATTAAATCTGTAAATATTTACTTATCAAATGGTAAAATGCATAGAAAAGAAAGATTATCCTGCTCTAGCTACTTTTAGTTCACACCTAAAAAGGTTAATCATCAAAAATGTTATTAACTTGACTGTTGACTGCTCTTGTATAGCAAATATAGTTGAATTGGCTTTTATCTTTCCAGTTCATTACAGCACAATCACCATATATGTCAATGCAGTAAGTTTTAATACTGGATAAACAAAGTACAGAAGGGTTAATCTCAGTATTTATGTAATACCTAATAATACATTCAGAGAAGAATCCTCAAAGCAAGAAAGCTCTTTCTCATTTGCTTAATAAAAGGATGCATAAAAATATGTCTTTACAGTTTTGCTCAGGTATTGACATTGCAGATAATACATGATGACAAGGACATGGTCTGTGTTTACACATGATTTGAAAGTGATTCCAATTTATTTTTAACGATTTTAAGGATTAAAATAACTCCTCTATCCTTGCTGAATCTTGTGACTAACTGCAAAGATTTTGCTTCCCTGGTTAGGCCATCTACATCAAGGGTTATGTTGCTGGGGCAAAGGCAGCCAACCCCTTAGATGGGACAGATGGTGGCAAAGGATTCATGTGGGCAGAGATATCAGGCAGCAATAACTCAGGAACTGTGTGTCAGGGTTAAGCTGTTCCCATTCCCTGTCTCCCTGCAACAAGCACTGTCAGAAATGGAAGTAAGTCTTAATGAGAGCCAGTTTAGTCCTGGCCTTGTCTGAGGGTAGAATTTCTAAATGAGTCTCTTTATGCTAGGTCTGAGATAATGCCACAAGCCATCCCATATATATGTGACATAACTGATTGCTTTCATTTAAAAATATATATAACTCCACTTATTCTCTTCCAGATCATTTAGATACTCAAATTACCAAGCTTTTAATGCCAGAAATTCAACGAAAGGAGCACAAACTCTATGTTGTAATAAAGTTTAGTATTTAAAATAGCTTAATAAAATGAACTTCATCTCAGAAGTGTTTCTTGCACTTTAACGTGAAAATTTTAATTATTTCATTCTGAATTAGCAGAACTTGTTAAAATAGTGTAATTGTTATTTAGAACAGAGTGGGGTGTCTGGAAACTCTCAAGCACTATTAGTTTGGTACTATAGTCCTTTTCAGGATGAACTGAATATGCTTTACAACTATTAGTCCCTTACAGGTGTTTGAGTATAGAAGTGAATGTTTTGCTATTCAGAATAGCAGATTTTCCTCAACCAATGAAAGTAAAAAATCACCGCAGCAGATGAGCAAACCTCTAGCCCCATTGTACCTGCCTTATATAAAACTGTTCTCCTCACACAGTTTTGGCAAAAGAGAAATGGGGGTTACAGAGCCACTCCTCCTCTACCAACACCTCAGTTTTCCTCTCTGCAAATGTAAACATCTTGAATGTTGTGTAAAACAATTACTTTCAATGACTCTATGAAAACCAGGAATTGTTTTGGTGTTTTGTTTGTTCTGTTGGCTGGGTTTTTTTCAGCAGGTACAAATCCAGTGCTTATTACTGTCCTTAATGAGTAAAGAGGTGTAAGTTGGTGAGTGATAGGCAGGAGGAATCTCCCTGTGGTACCACCAAGACACAGTCCAAGACTTCTACCACCAGTTTCTACCCAACCCTGAGCAGGGACAGACAGACTTCCGTTGCTCAGAACCTTGTCAATTCAAGTCCTTGGTATTGCTAAGGATCTCCTCTTAAACAGAGCCAACCTAAGACTGCTGCAATTCTGGCTTTTAGACTCTGTGTTTGTATTTCTCACAGACATCCACTGCATTTCCCTAGTAAAAGTGGCAGCTGGTGCCTGGGGTGAAATGGGCAATGGGGTGGCTGTATAGAAGCAAGTGGAGAGAGCCTGCCTCTGGTGTGAAGCTGTACCTGCAGTGAGTGTCATCTGACAAGGACAGAGGTGCTCAGGAACAGCCTCCTTATCCTCCTTTCTGAGTTCACCACCTTGTGTCTCTGAGCTGTGCTGATTCATCCATTAGCACAGAGCTCATTTCCCTTGACACCTTTGCCCCAAAGCCCTGGTTTCCTACCCAGAAAAGGGAGACCTTTATGCACCTATGCACCTACTGTGTGCAATCTTGGGTGCCACAAAGTAAGAACATAAAGCTCTTGGAGAGGATATGAAGAAGGACTATGAAAATGGTGAAGCCATAGAAGGAGCAGGTGAGGTCTCCTGGCTTGTCCAGCCTGAAGATGAAGAGACTGAGGGGAGACCTCATCACAATCTGCAGCTTCCTCATTATGTGAAGTGGAGGAGCTGATGCCAATCTCTTCTCTCTGGTGACCAGTGATGGGACTAAAGGCAATGGCAATAACGTTTCTCAGGGGAGGTTTAGGTTGGATATTAGACAAAGATTCTTCACCCTGAGTGTGGCTGAGCACTGTAACAGGATCCCCAGGGAATTGGTCAAAGCACTAAGCCTGAGAGAGTTCAAAAGTTGTTTGGGCAATGCTCTCAGGCACACGGTGTGACTGTTGGGGATGGTGCTGTGCAGGGCCAGGAGTTGGACTTTGGTGATCTGTGTGGTTCCTTCCAAGTCAGGATATTCTATGATTTAAAAATTATCTGTGGACATATATTTGTAAAAATACATATCCACATATCTTCCAGCAGTACCACTGCTTCCCTCTGGGTTTTTTTCACAGCCATTCCCTGCAATTGAAGTGCTAGGCTGTGCACAATAAGTTCCATTTGTGCATGTCGTGTCTTCCTCTTTCTCTCATCAGATTCTTTCCACTCCACACCTCCCAAATGACTATGTCTGAGTCTGTGATTTTGTTTAATAACTTCAAAAGTACATAGAGACATTTTGAAGTATCCAAGAATTAAACTAAGCAATTAATGCAAACGCATCCCTCTGAAGATCACTTTTTGATTTTGAGCAGTCAAGAAAAACATATGTTTGGTATTTCTGGGGTTTTTTTGGCTTGTTCTTTTTTTGAAGGGGGTTAGATTGTTGTGTTTTTGTCTAGATTTCCTGAGTTTTTCATATTGCTTTCACTGGTCAACTGTACTTGACAGCTTCAGGAGAGACAAAAGTAATTTGGAACCATTTTCCCCAAGTTTTTCCTGGCCTTATTTTCTGTAGCTTTCAATTTACCACCTTTTTAATGGTCTGGGCCTTGGAGGACCCAGAGAAAAATTCCTATCATTCACTGAAGACATGCAACAATCCGTTGTCAAATTTCTTATTGAAAATCCATGAGGGGTTCAGCAGAATATTATGCTTCAGAGGATAGTTATGTCATGCTCCAGTGGTGGTGGGACAGATGCAAGGGAGCAAGCAGTGAAGCTATCAAAATGGCAATCCTCTGTCTTCCAGCCTCCTTAGGAAAGACCGAGTGCAGCTGGGTTTATTTTAAATGCAGACGGAGCCAGTCCATGGAAATCTGTGCAGGTACCAATAGAACATGGCTGGGAGCACAGGTGGGAGTTAATCCCCCCTGGCTGCATCAGCAGAGGAAGTGGTGCAGAGGGCTTTGTGAACTTGTGGGTGCTGCACACCAGCTGAGCACGCCATTTACTGGCAATCTAAAAAGAGCTTAGATGAATACAAAGCCTTTGTGCCTCTTTATCGGCTCTGAGCCTCAGACTTTGTGCTAATGTAAAAATGTAAATCCCCTGCAATTAACAGCTGTTTCTACATTAGCAGAGCTCCCAAGGTTCTGCTATCTCCATTTGTCTTTAAACATTTTATTAGAAATTTGACACCAGTGATGTTCTAATTAAAGTCCATTTCCTAAAATGATGTACTTCTATATACAGCACTGTGGTTTTATTCTTTCAAGACTGCCTCCAATTTCAAGCTGGCTTACAGCAAGTGATACAAATAGTGTTATTTTCATCGAGAGAACCACCACTGACATGGTGCTTCGGCCGCATTTCTGAGGATTTTTGGTAGTTGATTTCTCTTAAGATCTGGTAATTCTCAGTGGACCTCATTTAGATACCAGTGCTGTGTGTCCAGATTTGTTTCTGACTTTGCATAGAGAAATTATGATCACATATGTAGACAGACACTGAAACCCATGCTGAGGATGAAAAAATTATTTGTCATAAAATGAAACTAGAAAGCTGCTTGTATCTTGGTTATCAACAGAAAATAAACCTCTTTATTAACACTTTATTAAGTAATTTATGCATTGTTCTATGGAAGTAACAACGCAATGATTTTGAATGAAGTAGAAAGGAACATCTTGCTTTTGAAAATGTCTTGGAGGCTAAAGATAGTACTTTTTATGTTCTAACTTTCTGTAATCTGAACTGCATTAGAAGAAAATGACGGTCATTCTTGACTGGATTTGTAGTTAAAACAATTTAGGAACAGAGTTGTTATTCATATAAATGTAGGATACAAACTTTTTATCAGAAAAGCATTGTCTACACATTTCAGTGAAATGGAAGTTATGTTCCATGTGGGAAAGGACTTCTTCCTGAGCTTGTTAGATGTAAATAATTTTAGATGGCAAAAAAGGTATCCAATTTTGTAAACCATTTAAATAATAGTGACAGTCCTTGAGATCCATAGCTCACGGCTCCTAATCCAGAAGCAAAGACATTCAGTTATTCCATAAACACATTGGAAAGACATGATAATAACAGTTTATATCTCTCATTAGATTCAACTACAATTCATCTCAAAGCTCCTCTATAATGAGGCTGCTGTGTGTTTTTTGAGGTAAGATGTTTTACAGGACAGAGCCTCAATAGCCCACCAGGCACTTATACATGCTGCACTGAGCTCTAAACAGATGCCAGATACTAAAAAATACCACTGTGGTATAATGCCTCATATTGGTTTTGGCTCAAACACAATTTTGGTTTTTTGGTTGTATTTTCATCACTATGAATGTCTGAGAAACCAACAAAATCATTACGTTTATTGTGTTGAGGATTTTGCACGGGTCCACATTTTGGTAACAACTGTTTCCCCAACATTTTGACAGTCAAACGGTGAAGTCAGGCTAGGAATTAAGCATACAGATAAAGTGCACACTCTGCTGTGTATTTTACTTCCCCTCTGCTATGGCCAAATCAAGCATATATTTTCAAGTCTGGTAGATATAGATCTGTACGAATTCAAGTTCATTCTAGGTGTTCCTGTGCAGTGAGTTGAGGTCTCCACATGTACAACACCTCTGATTTATGGTGCAGTCTTCCCCAGGGACAAAACACTGCTAAGTGTCAGGTCCTTATAGTAGCATTTCATTTCTGTATACTTAAAAAAGGTACAGAGAGGTCTTGGATAATTCTTCTGGCTCAGTGCTTTGGTATTCTAATCACTTTAATTATAGAAGTTTCCTTGAACCCAACTTCACCCACAGTACTGGGTCATCTACTTCTGGACATTTTCGTGAGTGTTGTTTTTCTTTTCAGTTTGCTGGGATTTTGATAACTGTGTGAATACTACAAGATATTCAGGCTTCCTTTGCACACAAGCATTAGTTCAGAACATTGCCTTGAGCAAAGGAGTTCTAAGTTTGTTGGTGTAAATACCCTAACTAACATTAATTAAAATATTCTACCACATTCTGTTTCACTTTAGATATGAATATGAAGGAAGCATTTGTCACAGTTAGAAGTGTGAAGGGTTTACCTCCTTTTTTTAATTCCTTGTTAAAATCTGAATACTGGATAACAAAATATTGCTGGACAAGGTCTTATTTAAATTAGCCTACCCCAGCAGATGGACCATGCAACTGCTTTAACCATTTTTCTTTCTTTTTTTCTTTTGGTGTAATACCTAATTTGAGGGATTATTTTTGTTTTCAACCTCATGGGATCCTTATAGTCTTTTAACAGAAAAGTGAACTCTTGAGCTTCTAAAATGAAGATCCTCTGGGATGTAAAATACACCTTGTGTGAATTTTGCATTACTAACATGATTTGGGAAAAAAAGTGCTAAAATTTTCTCTAGATAAATCTTAAGTAGATAAAAAATTGCAGTATTATTTCTTGTTCAGCATTTGTTCTTTACTCATATCCATTTTGGGTCATGCAGAGCTGAGCTTCTGCAAATCTATTTTCTTTCAGGTCAGATATTAATACTTAGCACATTGATTTTTTGAAGATGAATGTTGGTTTCAGTACACAGATTTCTGTACTTGGTGTTTTGTCTATGATCTGTAACACTGAATGATGAATGACATTTCATTATACAAGTATTCTATTTTACCACATGTTTGTTTATCCTAAGAAGTTCATATATTGGATATCTGAAATGCTGCTATGAGTGGAGAACCTCTAAATATGTTTATTGTGTACTCTACCACCATGATATTAATGATGTATTCTCCCTCAAAAAAATCAAAAGGTTCATTTGTTGATTTTTTTTCAGAACATTTAAAACAAAGAATAAGATATTGGCTCAACTGCATTCCTCATGAGCTTTGGTGTTACCTAAAATGAGTGTGTGATTTCAGTCCAAAGGAGGAAAAGGGGGCTGAGAGGATGGAATGGAACACAGATGCTTGCTGTAAGTCCCTGCTGTCACCCAGAGCCATGGCCCCTCTGCAGAACAGCAGACTGGGAGGGACAATATAATCCACAGTGCCTCGTGTTGCAGTGGCTGATTAAATATTTGATGTGCTAGGAGAGAAAACAAGCTCCCTTCTTTTCCTAGGGAGTGAGCACACTGAAGAGCTTCAGTTTGTTTATCATTACATTATAGTGCCTTGGAGCTGATGAGCTGCTTTGGGATGCAGCAGTGGAAGACATCAGCCTTCTCACTTGGACTACAATTATTTTCCCAATTTTTCTAAAATTCTACTCTAATTTTTTCACCTGTAATCCTACTCTGAAATGTGAAATCATGAAAATTATGAAGTAGTAGTAGTAGTAGTAGTAGTAGTAGTAGTAGTAGTAGTAGTAGTAGTTCAAGATTCTCCATTTTAAAATTTTAGTGGGGCAGGGTTTGATTTCCTACAAAATTTAAATGTTTGTGGTCAAAGTCCTGGACAGTACTGTAAGAAGGCAAAGAACAACTATTTGGTGGGTGTTAAAGGGGTTGTGTCTCTAACTGTTGACTGTATTTTATGCTTTGCAAAGTCAAAAGATAAGCCTGAATGTCCCCTGTTGCTAGACATTTTTGGCTATCTGTCTTGTCAATCAGGAAGTTTTAAAATGCTCAGAATTCATCCTTACACGAGTGATTTTATTTTAAATTGTTATCTGACTACAGCAAATATAAGGCTGTCCACACTGGCCTAGACTATTTTAATTTAGAGGGTTACTTATCATTGTAATGACTGTGGATACAATCAGACAATGCAGAAAGCTCCACATCTTATCTTCATGTAAATTCCTAGACTGTTCTTCTCTTCAGAGTTATTTCTCAATTGTGTTTAAAACTAAAACTGGAGGAATGACTGGTGGGGTTTTTGTTTTGATTTGTTTTAGTGGAAGGGTTTTTTTTTAAATTTCTTTTAAATTAATGTAGTTCTCTAAGAAATATTTTTCACCAGCCTTAATTACTTTGAACTTTAGAGCCTTATTCATATAGAAGTTTTGTCTGAATATAATTTGTAGATGTGGCTGAAAAAGTTTAGGTGAACCACCACTGAAACTAACACCTGGAAGTGTCCAGTGTGAAACATGTATTATAAAGTTAAGGTTAGTTATAAGGCACCAAACAATAGCAGCTTTCCTTCAAAAAACATTACTGTTGAAAATGCAGAAGTGAATAGATTTTGCCTGGCTGAGAAAGGAGGAACAGGCTGTTCCAATGCATTGAGTAACATCAAAACTAAATTTCTAGTATGTAGACTTAACATTATGCTCTTTTGCTCCTTAAGTCAAAGCCTTCAGTAAACTTCATCTGTTACAAAAGAAAAAAAAAAATACAGGCAAAAGAGAATAATTCATCCCAGATTTCTGTGCTAAAGACTCACAGGCTAAGAAGAACGAGCAGGTCAGACCAGAAATAATGTTATCTTTAGGTATTTTGACCAAAAATAAATTTTTTTTTTATTTAACACAATACCCTAGCAATAATCTTTCCACTCAAGTTCTTGAAGCTTCTCTGTTGCATGATAAAACCCCTGGCATAATGGTGACCATTTCTCCTCTAGCATGCGAAAACCTTCCCAAGAGAAGAAAATTCTGTCACCAAAATGTGGCCAGCTGGTTGTGTTTGGCCCAGGGTGAGAGAGGTAATGGTGTGGCTCTTCAGTGGAGAAGGACAGAAAATGACTAAAAGAAATCCCATTTCAGGGTATCAGACATCAGAGATCTGCTATTTCTAAATGTGTAGTGAGCAAAATAAAAATCCTGAGTCCTAGACCTGGATAGTCATTTGGCTGGAAGATTTTCATTAAAATTGACACCTAAATCGACATTATGTCTTAAGAAATTTAACTTTTACATACTACTACGTAGTGATTTTTTTATTATAGTTATTATAAAATTTTTGACCATTTTAATATACATTTTTCACCCCTATTCCACAAAACTCACTAGAAAATATATTTGGGCGATTGTTAAACAGAGTTAGTAAAAAAATGTGCCAAAGGAATATCCTCATTCTCAAAAAGGTCATTAAAAAATTACCTATTAAAAATACCATTGACAGGTCATAAAGTGCTGTTTAGAAATAATATGTAATTAAATGTGGACATCTTAATATTTTTTCCATTCTTTTCTCTTTCTATCAAGTTTATTTAGTAAATTATAGATGTAGAGGCACTAACAGCCTGCAGAGCCAGTAACATCACCGTGTGCCTGCCCAGCCCCTCTTGTGAACATGTTCTACCCCTTTCAGCAGCCTGCCCACCAGGCTGATGGCAGATACTTACCTCTCTTCACCTATCACAGATAAGGATATTTGGTTCTTGTTTACATGCAGATTTATGGAGGTAGTTTCTTCAAACGATTATAATTTTTATACGTTTTGACTCTGCAGCCTAAATGTATTCAGCTTTCCTTCTAGAAGAAAGCAAATTAGAATGAATCAGAAAGGACATTCTGGTTTCCTGACATAATGAAAATACTACTGGAAAACCACATTATACATATATTACAACTCAGAATCAATTTGATCTTTATTAAAACTACTCTAAATTAACATCAGGAGTGACAGAAAACAGCCCTGCTGGAAAGAGAAGATTTTTGTACACAGACAATCAGCTTTTGTACTATCTGTCAGTAACGATGGCAGCAAAAGCAGTGCGTGAACATGGCAAACGCAGAGTGTTGCTGCACTAAGTGTGACTGTGCAGGGATGGTTGCACCAGGCCAGCCTTTACAGTATGGCTGTGATTACACAGGCAAGTTCATTATTGGAACTGAAGTAGTGGTAGGAGAAAATGTATTTTACTTGGTTGGTTGTGATCCTCTCAAGTCCTCTTTTCATGAATACTGAATTGTTTGACCTAGTATCAATACTCAAAAAATTTTACAGCCCAATATGTAGAACATTTTTGAATAGTTAATTTGAAAGAACTGGTTCTAATTTAAACGTTTTGCACAGGTTGCCCACAAAGGAAACAGAAACACAAAGTTGTACTTACTGTAACTGATGCAGTGTAACAATATATTTCATAATGTAAATCTCCACTGTTCTGTCTTTCCGTGGTCTTCAGACTGAGAGTTATTCAAAAGTGACTTGGAGTCTGGATCTCAGACTGGCATAAACTGCTCAAACAAGCCAGAAAATTTCCTAATTGTGAATAGGTAACTTGTTCCATGCTACTACTGCCATCAGATACTGTTTCCCCATTCCTCTTCTGCTTCAACTTTCTGTAATGAACAGAAGTGGATAAAGTCAAAGCCTACTTATCTGTATGTGGTGACTACAGTGGGAATTTCTCTGACTTTCATGCCTTGAATTTAATCTCTCTGCTCATGAGCCATAGCTTGATTCTCACACACTATTGGGTGACACCCTTAGACTCCTTTTTGTTCACGTTATTACCACAGCAGAATAAAGGCCTACAGTATTTCATTTCTTGTTACTGTTGCTTATTTTTATTACACTGAGCACAGAAGCCCTGACTGCACAGACACCTGTTATAAGACCATATGTGAAAGATAATCTCTGTGTCAAAGAGCTTGTCCCATAAAGTAAGAGGGAAACAGCAAGTAAAAAAGGAAATAAAAATGACATACCCAAGATCAAAAGTATTCCTGTAGACCTCACTGTTTCTCTTCTTGAGTCTTATTTAAGGCATTTATATAAAACATAGAATATTGTGTGCAACAGGTTACAGATGCTATATTACAATTACTTTGAAAACAGAGAATATTTCTTCCCACACAGTAATCTTTCAGAGAGACTAATGAGGATGTGTGTGAAGCATCTGCTGCTTGCCTTCCATTAGATGAAACACTTCTGAAAGTAGGAAAACCCTCTTAGTCAAAGTTAAACAGGGTTATACTAACAATGATCATCTCTGAATTGGAAGGCAAAAGCTAGTGTGGTAGAAAAGTTCAATGCCATTTTAAAAATCAGCCACTGAAAAGACACAGAAAATCCTGTTACATCAAACAAAGACTCCAATGTTAATGGAATAATAATAATAATAAAGGTGGACTTTATACAAGGTTGACTTCTATTGTAAATGAAACATGTTATACCCTTCTTAGTGGAGGCAACTTTGCTGCACCTTCATGCAGAATTTCCCAAAAGCTCAGTGAAACTAACTATGGCCTAACACTGTCAGGCAGTGTCAGATTTGACCTGCTGAAGACCCAGGAAAAAGAAAACTTGATTGCTGAATGGAAGGGCAGCCAAACAGTTGTCCCTGTGCCCAGACCCAGGGCTTTAACAGGGTTTGGGTAGTGGCTGTGGCCAGTGATGGGCAAAGGGATGAGCCCAGCACCCTGGGCAGGCTCCTCTCTGCAGAGGCACTCCACAGACACTGCCTGTGGCACGGGCTTGCTTCAGGGCTTGAATTTGTGTCCAGAATCTGTCACAGAATCTGATAACACCGTTGCTGCTCCTAGTAAAATACATTATTGTCCCATTGATGTTTATTTTCTCCTAAATACTTCCTCTTTATTGTCTCCTAGGAGGAATATAGGAATGTTGTTGCTGAAACAGCCTGTGAAATTGAACTATATTAATGAGATTCATATTAGCTAACTGATTCTCACAGTATTCTGAGACACTTTGGAAAAGGTCTGGAACCCTAATTTAGCAATATTTGGTCGGTTTTTTTATTGTGATAAATATCCAAACAGCATATTTTATTTTTTATGAAATCTACTAATTTTGAGTATTTCTTATAAAGGCTCCCTAAAAATAATGTTAGCATTCAAATTATGTCTTTCAGCAGCTTTCTGAGTAGTTCTCTAGTTTGTTCAACAATTATTACTGAAATGACTGTGATCTTAGGAACCCTTATTCGTGTCTGACATTCTTTCCCTGTAACTAATTATTTTTCAGACTGTTTTAATTGCAGAGTGTAGGAGGTATTTTTTATAGCTGCTAAGTATTAGAAAGGGACATGCTCTGTAGATCACTAATTGTGCTTCCAGGAATAAGCATTTTTCTGAGATCAATGACATTTGTCAAAATTAGTCAATGTGTTTGTTGAGGGCAGGAGGCCATCTCCAGGAAATGTCTCCCAGTAATTGCTGGCATAGTAAAATCTGTTAATTATTTAAGGTGATATGGAGACTATAGATCTTCTCAGGAGAAATGGATTTCTTGTTTCTTTTATTTACAAACAAGATGCATTAAAATCTCTAAGTTAATTGTATTTGTTTTTTAAACAAACCCAGCCTGAGAATTTTTTTGGTAGCCTGCAAACACTGCTACAGAGAAGGCAAGTAAAAGACATCAAAATATTATGCATATTTCATGGCTTCCTATCAGAACATAAAACAATGTAAAATGAAACTCTGAAAAGATTTGAGCATCTACACTCAAACTAGGCCAACATCACTGTGGGCTTTCAAAGTCATTCACTAATGAGACAACCTATAAAACCTAGGTCAGAGGTACTGTTTGGCAGTGTTGTCAGGTAAAGCTTTAGCTTTCATTCTGTCTGATTTTGGCAAAGCAAAGACTCATGCTCTCCATGAGGGCCCCAAGCCCCAGGTGACAAGAGCATGTCAGGAGTGATCAGGGGTCTGAAAACCTATGAGCAAAGATTGAAGGAATTGGGACTTGCAGTCTAAAGAAAAGAAGATTGAAGAAGTGAGACAGCAGAGACTTCGCTAGGTATAAAGATATCTCTGGAGAGAGCTACCTCTCTGTGTCCAGGATAGACAAGAAATAAAGGCATCACGTTATGTAAAAGAAGGTTCTTTTCAGAAATAAGGAAAAGATTTCTAAAAAACCCAAATGAACCAAACAACGAACAAACAAATCAACCAAACAAACACCCCAATTAAAGCAATGCAGTGGAATGAGGGGTGTCTGGTGTAATTTGAACTACCACTTCTCAGAGGTAATCTAGACATAATAGTTCTTGCCTTGAGGTTATGTGACTTCATCAAGCCCTGTTCTAGACCTTTTTTTGCAAGACATTTATGGAGGAAATTCACCTGGGAGCCAAAATAGCCTTTCTCAATGAAAATTCAATCAAACCGGGTCTGATTCTAGTAGAATGTTTCATTTTTGTCACTTTTGGGGAGTTTTCTTAGGTTTTAGGCGGGTTGGTTGGTTGGTTTTTGTTTGGGGGTTATTTTGCAGTTTTTTTTGGTTGGTTGGTTTGTTGGTTTTTTGTTTGTTTTGGGGTTTTTTCTGTTGTTTGTTTGTTTGTTTGTTTGATTCTGGTTTTTTGGTTGGTTGGTTGGTTGGGGTTTTTTGTTTGGTTTTCGTTTATTTGTTTTTAGTTTTGCTGTTGTTGTTTTTGTTCAGAACAACCCTCATAACCAACTGAAGAGGTTTTGTCTTTGGAAGGGTCCAAACCACACGGCCTGATCACCGCTGAGGGGTTTGGCATTACAGGCACATTGCAGAACGCCAGCGGTGCCGGGCACCCCGTGGCGCAGTTGGCAAGCACCGCGTGGGCTTGCCCCAGGACTCCTGGCACTGCGACATGCTGAAGCGTATAGTCTGGCAACATTTCGGAGACATTTGGGCACAGCAGGGGCAGCAGTGCGGGTTTCTGCCCCCGCGGCGCGGCGGGGAAGGGCGGCCGTGCCGCGGTGCAGTACCCGGCCAAGGGGCTAGGTGGCGCTGGAGCCCGCACCGAGAGGGGCCCGCGCGCCGCCAGGGCGGGGCTGGAAAAGGGAAAACCCGGAGATGTTCTTGGCCTGTCCTCTCTTCTCCACCACCTCCGAAGGAAAGAACACCTCAGCTTCCCTGGTTACCGAAAGGACGTTTTATTCTGACTGGCCCCACATTGCTAAGCTGGCATATTTTATGTATTTTTACAGTGTTTTCTATTTACTGCAAGGCTGACTAAATATATTTTGATGAGGAGACAATTTACCAAAGGCTGTCATTTTGGGAAGACTAACATTATTCAGGAAAAAAAAATAGAGAACTGTAAAAGCACTTTATTTCAACATTTTCAGAGGGTGGATTTTTTCTTTCTTTTTCTTTTTTTTTTTTTTTTTTTTTTTTTTTTTTTAAAAGCATTTTTTTTTTAAAAATTTTTTTTTTTTTTGTTTTTTTGTTTTCTCT